>ML300768.1:0-35555 GCA_005239505.1 Nicotiana paniculata
AAGTTAGTTTTTGGCGATTTCCGGTCGGCAGTGGAAAATAGGCTATCGGGGTCGGAATGAAATCCCGAAAGTTTGAGCAGGTCCGTAATGTCATTTTGGATATGTCTGCAAAATTTCAGGTCAATCGGAGGTGTTTTGGTTGGTTTCGGCGTAGTTGGCGAGATTTGGAAGTTTCAAAGTTCTTAGGCTTGAATTTGATGTAAATTTGGTGTTTTCATGTTGTTTTTGGTGTTCTGAAGGTTCGACTAAGTTTGAATGATGTTATGGTATATGTTGGCATGTTTGGTTGGGGCCTCGAGGGCTCGGGATTGATTCGGATGGTTGACGGGAAGTTGGAGTGGATTTTTGGAAAATCTGTTGTGCTGGTTGCTGGTGTTTTCGCACCTGCGAAATGGGAGTCCAGGTGCGATTGCGCAGGAGCGGAAGGTGAGGTTGCATGTGCGAAGTCTGGTTGTGTAGGAGAGGTCCGCAGGTGCGAGGTGTTTGTCGCATCTACGATGTCGCAGGTGCGTGAGGTTGGTCGCAGGTGCGAGATTTGTCCGTTAAGTTAGTTATCGCAGGTGCGCACCTTGGGACCGCAGGTGCGACCAGTGGTCCACATGTGAGGAAATGACTGTGCAAGGCAGTATAAAAGCCCCCCCCCCCCCCCGCGCGCGCGAAATTTATTGGTTTTTCATCAAATTGCATGCGGGAGGAGTCCATTGAAGGGGGTTTTGAGAGGGGATTTCCAGGTTCTTCAGCTAAGGTGAGTTCCTTGATTTGTTAATCCCGTTCCTATGCTATTTTATTGATATTAGGCTTGAAAATTTAAGAATTTGGGTTAGAAAAGTTGGAAAAATGGGAGGAAGGAATTGATTTTTCTTTTGAGGATTTGAGTGGGCAAATGTGGTCCGATTTTTGTGTTCTTGGTATGTATAGAATCGGGAGAGGACGAGAGTTCCAATGATGTAAAAAAATTTGGATTCTGAAATATGGGCCCGGGGCTTGGGTTTGGCCGAATTTCGAGATTTTTGTTTAATATGATAATTTTCGATTGGGTTGTGTTCCTTGAGTATATTGTAATGATGTTGAACTATTTTGGCTAGATTCGATGCAATCGGGAGCCAATTTGAGGGGCAAATGCATTGCGGACTAGCGTGTGGCCCGGTAGAGGTAAGTAATGGTTATAAATTTTGTCCTGAGGGTATGGGACCCCGGACTACATATTTTCCCACTGAATTTGGAATGGCGCACATGTCGGATGACGAATATGTGGCGCATACTGATTTTTGGATTGGACTAGGTCCTATGCGCGGCAACTAATGAGTTGCATATTTTCTCAAAAACTTGTGTTAAATTATGTTCTAAAGATTTGTGAATATTTGGGCTATAAGTCGTGTTTGGGGCCTCGTGCCGCTTTGTTGAGACCTTTTGAGGGTGTTTTACTGTTGTTTTCCTCACTACATGTTGATGGTTTTTACTCAGCATCATTGTACATACTGTTTTCTTTGAAACTCAGCATGATTTACACCACTTGAGATTAAACTGATGTTTTGGGTCGAGTACCCTGTTTTTACTGATTCGCCCGAGGGGCTTTTCGAGTAGTTCCACCGAGTGTGGCCGAGGGCCAAGAGTGATGGTGAGGTGCTGAGTGTGGCCGAGGGCCAAGAGTAATGGTGAGGAGGCTTTCAGGCCTTATGAGTGATAGTAGCGCTTGGGCTGAAGGAGCCCCTCCGGAGTCTGTACACACCCCCAGTGAGTGCACCGAGTGCCGAGTGACGAGTGATGGGAGGCCGAGTGACGAGTAATTTGGAGGCATGAGTGATTGTGAGGTGCTGAGGGATTGTGAGGAAATGCTCGAGGGGATGATTATGAAATATGTTTTGCCCGAGGGGCTACTATGATTTCTCTGCATTCATTTGCATACCAAATCTTGTTTTAAAGTTACTAAAAAAATGTGCATTGTTTTAAGAACTTTTATGAAGTTGAATTCGAAGGCATGATGATTTCGGATATTTATGTATACTATTGGAAAGTAAGGCTGTGAATATTGTGACATTGATTTGATGTGTTTCTTGCTGCTCAGACCTAATTTATTTTCATTACTACTGAGTTGGCGTACTCACATTACTCCTTGCACCTTGTGTGCAGATTCAGGTGTTAGGGCAGGGTGAGCTGTCTATCTGCTCCAGAGATCCTCGGAGGTTGGCAAGGTGGCTGCATGCGTCCGCAGTCATGCTCCCTCTCTTGTTTAATATTCTAGAATTTATTTTCATTGAGTTGTATATTTATGTAGATGCTCATGACTAGTGACTCCGGATTCTTGGGGGTTGTATTTATTATTCAGTATAGTTTTGAATGTTTTTAAAAAAAAATTGTTTAAAGGATGGGAGTTTATTACGATTTGAGTAAAGTTCTGGCTGCACTAGTTCCATGATAGGCGCCATCACGACTGGTCTGAATTTGGGGTCGTGACAGCAGCAAACACGAAAAGCAACAGTTTTCCAGTTTTATAAAAGTTGGTTACCTAAGGCTTGCCTAGGCGTAGGGAATGCACAATAGTTACCATGTAATAACCCAAAATAATTTTTATTGATATGCTTATTAATTGTGGAATTGAAGAATAAATCTTATTTATCGCTACCGAGTAGTAAAAGATAGTGGAAGAAAATTAATATAATATATAAAGATAGAGTATTAAATAAGTAATTAGTTGGCTAATTGCAAATTAAATAACTAAATAAATAAAAATATGACTTTAATTATTATTTAAAAGGTTAAGACGTGGGCTCGAAGCCCAAACCTTATACTACTACACGTCTGACTTGGGAATTAGGTTACTTCAATTTTATATTAAATATTGAAACTTTGTGCAGACAAAAAAAAAAGACGACATCAAGAACAAAATTTCAGAAAAATATTATTCTTACAGATCATTTACCGATAATTAAAAGTACACACTTCCAAAAAGAGAATCCCCAACTCATTCCATTGCAAACCTTAAAGTAAAAGGAGTTAGGACCAGGGAGGAGCGAGAAGCTACGTAACAGGTTTGGAAGTTGCTATGTGAAAACAACATATCTGGGGTTTGGTTAATCATTCACAAAGCGTCATTATTTTCAAGAATTAGCTCCTAAAATTTATGGGTTTTTAGATGGGATATCAGTTAATGGAGTTTAATTATTGCCAATAGGAATTATTCTAGGTTTCCTCATATTTAAGTGAGGAATTTGTATTGTATGTGGGTTGGAAAATTGCTTGTAGAAATTTTTTTGGTTTGTGCGGTTTCATGGCCAGTAAGAACAATTTATTTTAAATCATCAAACATCAAGCTTTGTAGGGTTTTAGCTCTAAATCAAAGTTTGCCATGGCGGAAGAATCAAGCACTAGCAATGCGGCGGCGGCATCATTGGGTCATTCAGTGATACCGATAGTGAACAAACTCCAAGACATATTGGCATAGCTTGGAAGTCAATCCACAATTGAGATGCCGCAGGTTGCTATAGTAGGGAGTCAAAGTAATGGGAAATCAAGTGTGCGTGAGGCGTTCGTCGGCCGCGATTTCTTGCCTAGAGGTTCTGATATATGTACGAGGCGCCCTCTTGTTCTACCACTCCTTCAAACCAAGCCTAATAATCCTAATGATGCTGCTGATAATCAGGAATGGGGAGAGTTCTTGCACCATCCTGGCAAGCGTTTCTTTGATTTCAATGAAATTCACAGGGAGATAGAGTCGGATATTCATGGCTTCCGCACTCTGGAAGTTGTCAAGGGCTAAGTTGAGTGTTGAGTTAGCTGAATCGAGGTAAGGATTTTAGACCCTATAACTCGATTATATGTGATTAAGGATCAAATTATTAGTGTTTAATTTATGAAAATCAGTGGGAAAAAATGAGTTTAACACTTTAGATTAAGAGACCTTTTAGGGGCGATTTGAGGGGTCAAACGAACTCCGATTTTAGCGTTCTTTATATGTACGGAATCGTGAGATGATGAAGAACATTTTTGTATAAAAATTTCAGAGTTTCAAAATGCGGGCCCGGAGGTCGGGTTTTGACCGATTTCGGGTTTTGTGCTTAAAATCAACATGTTTCAATTGGAATTCGTTCCTTAAGCATAATTTGATGTTAAAGGTCTGATCTTTATAGATTTGGAGCGCTCAGAAGTTGATTCGAGAGGCAAGCGTATTGCGGAATAGTTTCCGGACTAGTTTGAGGTAAGTAATGTAATGTCTTTAAATCCTATCCTGAGGGTATGAAACCCCGGACTTTGCACCCTTTCACGGGTTTTGGATTTCATAAATCGGGAATTTGGAAATATATCCCTTTTAGTGCGACTATTGAGTTGCGAAACCACTTTTAAGCCTATGGTTAATAGTATAGATATATATTTTGATATGATTTGGGCTGTAAGCCATGTTTGGGGCCTAGTGACGATCTGTTTACCCCTTGGGGGATGTTTTTACTATTTTTCTCACTTGATATGTTATGATTCTCACTCAGTCTATTGATAATTGTTTTGACACTCAAAGTATCTTGATACTATTTCTTGAAAATGAAACACTGTTTTTGGGTCGAGAACCCGATATATTTATGGCTTGAAGGGCAAATTGAGTGTGTCTGACTGAGTGAGGTTGCGGGCCTATATTGTGAGGATGTTATGATATGAGTGTGGCTGCTGGCCAATATTGTGAGTGATTTATGCCATGATGTGGCTTGTTTATAGCGCTTGGGCTGTAGGAGCCCCTCCGGAGTCTGTACACACCCCCAGTGAGCGCAGGTACCTAATGAGTGATGCATGTGGGGCTTATGCTGAGTGACTGCGAGGATGCCTGATGAGCTGATACTGAGTGACTGTGAGGATGCCTGAGGGCTGATACTGAGTGACTGTGAGGATGCCTGATGGGCTGATATTGAGTGACTGTGAGGATGCCTGATGGGCTGATATTGAGGGATGGTGAGGATGCCTGATGGGCAATGGTTACGCGAAATGATTTTTGTCCAGAGGGGCAGATTTATGATGATTTTACTGAGTTTTTGAACTATGATTTACTTCAGTTTTCAAACTGATTTTTATTGAGAATTTTACTGAGATATACTGATATTGTACTTATTTCAAAAGAATTTCTAGAAACTGGTTTTGAACTTATGTATTTGATGAATACTACTTGGTGACTTGGTATTTTACTGGTGTTGACACCCAATTTTGTCCCTCCTTTCTTCCAAACTATTTCTTTAAACTTCTAATATCACTAATAATGTAAGAATAGTTATTTTACCATTTTTAGCACAAATTAGACCTAATTATTATTACTATTTACTTGATATCACTACTACTAGCATTATTAATATTATTAATACTATTTGATATCACTACTACTAGCATTATTAATATTATTAATACTACAAATTATTGTTATTATTCATTTGTTCATTCGTTCTTATCGCCTTTTGTGGAAAGCATATCATTTTCCTTTATTTAGTTAAAAAGTAATGTTTCTTCAATCTTATGTTTTACAAATATTTGTTCCAAGAACATTCAAGTTTTATACTTATCAATTAGTGTAATGGATATTTATATGCTAATATACATAGTATTATATAATATAATTATTAAATATTTTATTAAAGTTAGAAGTCCAAAGAAATACTAAGAAGAAAGGAATTTCAGGACTATTTTAAGCCCAAAATTTCGGCCAAATGAGCCCAAATAATTCCTTAAATCAGCCCAAAAGGTATTAGCCCAAGTTATATTATTCTCTTAGCTTTGGATATCCCATTTGTTAGCTTGCTCTAGGAGTTTATTGTCAGAAATCTTGTACGAGTCAAATTAGTTATTTCTGAAGATAAGCGCATTTTATGTGTTAATAAGCTATTTCTTTGGTTGTACATGCTATTTTATAACAAATGCTTTCTCCATACCTCTATACTATATTACCAACTTGGATAGATGTTCATAAATCATGTAGGATAGTTAAGGCATGTTTAAACAAGTAAGAATATAATGTCATAATTAAATACATGTAGATGCTAAACCTTAAAATCTGTCTTCAAGCATTTTTACATCATTTAGTAGTTCATTCATTGCCTAGAATTCATTCCGATAAGTTTAAATAATTCTCAGTTAACTCAAATTAGAACTTTTTGAGTTCGGACTTTAGTACAGATTCCAATAATATGTTTAAAGTTGATGTTCTAATTAGTGCATGATGCTAGAAAAACTTTTGAGATTACTGTTTCTATAAGCTAAATGATAATGATGTTCTCATTTGGTTGTTTAATATACATCGAAATATTGAACTTCTCTTTCTAATTTTCTGTTTTTCCTTTCTTTTGCATATGCTCGTGGAGCAAACCATGGAGTCTTAATGCAAGACTCGCCCATACCCGAGCATGGAGTCAATACAACACATTTTCCTCGAATGTACCAGATTACGAGAAAAACAAGCGAAACGCTTGGGGACACCTATGGCGTCCTCCTTTTTTTTTCTCTATCATTCATTTGGTCTTAATTTTGTATTTGTTGATTTAAGTTTTTGTGTTTCTTAATTTTTGAAATTTTTATGTTGGAGTCTATTATTAACATAGAAGAGATAGCTTAGTCTTATTTAATCACTTAGTATTCTCACCCTATTTATAAGTATCGTACTTATTTTATCACTTGGAATACCACGCCTATTTTCAAGGACTACTTAAAACAGTAGCTTAATAACATTTTGTTATACTAATGTTTTCTTACAAGGGACTTAATTTTGGA
The DNA here is from genome assembly GCA_005239505.1 of Nicotiana paniculata. NCBI lineage: Eukaryota > Viridiplantae > Streptophyta > Magnoliopsida > Solanales > Solanaceae > Nicotiana > Nicotiana paniculata. The sequence goes on from ML300768.1 coordinate 6,736, forward strand.
GATAGCATTTTAACCAGAGACATTCTTGAAATTCTACTCTTATACTTTCTTCAACACATATAAGTTTAGACTTCAAACTTTGTTAGCAACAAATGGCTTCTTTGTAAAAAACTTATTTTTCAAAGGTAATTTGGACGTCTTTTTCCAAAACCAAAGTCAGATTCCTCTAATAAATTTAGATAGCTTTTCAATCAAAGGTATTTAGATATAAATATATATATTTCTTTAACTAATTAACCTAATTTTGGTCGATTAATCGTAATTAGCGGATCATATAGGGTGCCTTAATAACCTTCCCTATAAGATTAATTAGAACCCTTACCCATAGTCTTTAAAGATTAAGCAGACCATATAAAACAGAGTTAATTTTGAGCATTGCTTAGCTAAAATTGGTGTCATAATTCACCTTTAAAATAATTAGGTGGCGACTTTCTTAAAATTAATTAAACCGTCAGAATTACCAATATGTTATACTCTAGTTTGACCCGTGTTAAAATGGGGTATAACAATTGGCTTTTTTGAATTGGTGTATAGGTGATGTGTGTTTTATAATTCTCAGACTGTGATTTATTTTCATTACTACTGAGTTGGCGTACTCATAAAGACTCCATATGCCTCTGTGCACAAATCAAGGTGACGGTCTGGAGCAATAGTTGTCTTTGCTCGTAGCAGCAGTTCACGGGATTTAGAAGTAGCTGTCCAGCGTCCACAACTTCTCCATTTCCCTTCCTTATTTAGTTTTAACATTTCATTCCTAGACTATATTGAGACATTGGTAGAGTTTTTTTTATTTCGTAGATGCTTATGACCATGTTGACTCTAGTCTTGGGAGGTTTTGTTTAGAGTTATTTAGATTATTATTGGGGCGCTAAGACTTACATAAATTAATTTTATGCTATGGTTGCTGTTATTCTTGAATTGTGAATTGTTATAATCGAACAAATGCGTAGAAATGTGATGGTTGGCTAGCCTAGTTCCACGATAGGCGCCATCACGGCCTGTTAGGATTTGAGGTCGTGACATACCAGAATTATTTAAAAGCAATTTAGAAGTTGTTTTACCTAAAGCATATTGTTCTAAGCGTTGCAAAGACACATGGGTTATTACTAGTTTGTTTAAAACATGGCGAGACATGTTTTGTATCTCTTTTTTATGCGTTAACAGTTTAACTAGGTGTGACCGAGCGGGTACAAACAAGATCCTAAAGCATGATATCTAATGCATATATAAAATGCAGAATGATTTATATGCAGAGTTCATAAAGCAGGATTTCTAAATGCACAGCATGATCTCAGGATATGCAGAGTTCCTAAAGCAGGATGCACAAAAGATTACAACATTGTTAAGCATGACTTCAAAAAATGTGCAGGAACAACAGTTCATGTTAGTGCTATTATTTAGTCCTGAAACATGATTTCTAAGTGATAAAATAATGTCAAAATGAGATGCTGAAATAGTAAACCTAAGAACATGATATCAAATGCATGACATACTTAGAATGTATTGGTCCTAAACATGGATTCTAATGCGCACATAGAAATGTAAGCCTAAGGCATGGTTTATACCCCATTAATATTGACAACATATATGACTACCCTCCCCTTTCACTATCAATCCCCAATATTTGTTTACAACAATTATTACAAACCAATGTGAATGAATTACATAAATAGATAAAGAAAAATAAGAAGTTACACTATAGGGAGCCTGAAAAAGGTGTTAATCACAGAAAATTAGGGATTCAAATAGGAACAATACTGATTAAGGGTAGAATTAACACAAATTTTCTATGAACAAACGGAATAAATACATAATAGGCAAGAAGAAGTAAAATCAGAAACATAGTAAAGTAAAAATCACATAGAATCAGGAATTCAACTAGAGAAGATAGAACTGATTAGAGGAATTAACAGAATAAACATAATATAAGCGGAAGACGCAAGAATCAGAAACCCTACTGAACATAATAGGGTCAAATCATAGAAACTCAGAGTGTTCATGAGAAACAAGCACGCGAACATATTACCAAAGATGGACTCAGAATTATAACAAGTGTTCAAACTAAGGTTTTATGATAACAAGTTATGATTAAAAAGAAATTTTAACAAAAGGTCGTTTTAAACATCAGAGAATAACATTAAAAGACCATAAATATATTTTGAAGAAAAGTTCCGAAAACCCTAATGAAAAATAAAGCGACGCTTTGAGAAATCGAAAGGTTTTTTCATGAAACAAACGAAAATAGCTCAGAAAGACCCCAGATATGTTATAGATCTAAGAGGCACAATAGAAGAGGTTAGAGTTTTCTAGAAAATAACTCAGAAATAGAGAGACTGGCTTAGAAATCCATAGGTTTAGCCGGAAAAAAGGAAAGATCTTACTCGATCGAGCCATGGTGGCCTGAGAATGGTAAGCACAGGCCCAGGGGTGAGTGGAATGGCCACTGGTCCCTTGAGGACCTCGAAGAAGGCAGGAATCCTGGCACATGAGAGCCATTAAGGCTGGAGGATGGTGGTAAACCTCCATAGTCGACGGCATGAGAGAACTGGCGAGGGGGAATTAGGGTTAGGGTCTGAGAGAACTTGAGAGAGAAAGGGGGTGGGTGATGGCGGAGTGAAAGAGAGGAATGCGGGGTATGGGAGGGGGTAGGTTAGGTTAATTAAGGAAATAATTAATCTGGGTCATTGATCACAAATAATCAACGACCAGGATTCAACAAGAACTGGGTCGGGTTAGGTAGGGATTTGGGCCTAGTTATATTGGGCTGGTCTATAAGGTATTTGGGCTAGCTAATTTAGGCTGTAATTGAAATAATAAGTGGCTATTTGTTAAATACCCCAATTAAATTAATTAAAATAATTACTAATCATAAAAAAGTGAATTTCATGCATAGATATGATTTGAAAATGGTTATTTAGTATTTAAAAATACAAAAGGCTAATTTCTGATAAAAATAATGCAAATTACACGCAAGGGCTATAATTGCAAAGTTATTGCAATTGTAGCCAAAAGTACCAAATTGGCTATTTATGGAATAATTTGGACCATAAATAATAATATTACGTCAAGAATTGTTTTGAAATCATTTGTGATGCAATTTTGTAATTATTATTAGAAATAAAATACTGGACAAATTAATAAAAAATGTGAAAAAATTGTGAAAAAATATCAATTGATGCTAATGCATGACTTTAAAGTTATATATGCAATTTTAAAAATATTTTGGGAAAAATTGGTTATAAACACCTGGGTGGCGCGGGTGTGCTTCGGACCGCCCGGAGTTAAGTCCATATTGCATAAATTACTGGTACTGGTTTCCTTCTTAGCGAACATGGTGGGTGTCTCGCGTTCGCGATGAAGGATTTGGGACTGAGGTGCTTGTGTTCTTCATGTTCGCGATTGTGTGGTCGCGTACGCGAAGGTCAGTGGCCTTCGCGTTCGCGATGAAAGTATTGTGTTTGCGTAAAAGGGGGCTGGGCCTGGGAGACTAGGCCATTGGTCTTTACCTTCACGAAGGGTTGCTCAAGTTGACCTGCGCGATCGTGAAGACCTGGTCGCATTTGCGAAGAGGCTTTTATGGCAATGGCAGATTATGCCTTCGCGATCGCGATGGGGTTTTTGCGCGCGGAGAAGAAATATCTGGACAGTAACATTTAAAACACGTGACTTAGGCTTATTTTCTTCATTTCTTACTTCTCTTTAACGAAATTAGAGTTCCTTGGAGAGGAATTTTCACCTAGCATTTTAAGGTAAGTAATTTCTACATAATATGAGTTTAATACATAGTTTATGGGCAGATTCTAACATAAAAATTGTGACAATTATGGGATTTTGTTAGAAAACCTGGGGTTTGGTAAAAGTGAGATTTGGCCGTGAAACTGATGTTAGAATTGGGTATAAATTATATATTTGAATTTTCAAGGTCATCGGTTATATTCATCTACAAAAATATCTGAATCCGGGTATGTAGGCCCGGGAGTGACTTTTAGGAACTTTCCGAATTGGGTTTGGAAACTACTCTAATAGATGAATTATGAAATTTTGATTATCTATTGATTAGTTTGTACGACTTTTGACTAGTTTCAGATTGCTCGGTGTTATTTTGAGGCTAATAGTATGGTTTGAGGGACGAGAAGTGAACTTGGAAGCGAGGTAAGTCTCTTGCCTAATCTTGTAAGAGAGAATTATCCCCGTAGGTACTTAAATTGTTGTTTATTACTAGTTGTGGGTGCTATATAAGCACGAGATGACGAGAGTCCGTACGTAGCTAAAATCATGTTTATGTCTGAATAAGCTTAGGACTTTATCATGTAATATTTCTATTATTTGAACTCAACTTATTAGTAAAATTACTTCAATTTATAATTGAAACTTGACTAGGGATTATGTTAGGCCGAGTTTTATTACCTGAGTTTTGGCGGAACACTTGTTTGTTGGTAAACATTATGCTTTCTTTGTATGCCATCCTTGTGTTGTAGTTGTTTGACCCGTAATTCGAAGAGTTTCCCTATTCTGATCGCGTGGATCGGGTCGAATGCGTTGGCAATATATTTGAGATACATCCATGGATTGGGTCGTACGACCTCGATAGTATATGTACACAATTATTATACATTGGGATATACGACCCCCGACATAACTCGTGCGTAGTATCGCTAGGAGTCAGAATACACATGATATTTACTGCTTGACTTGAGATTTGATATTTACTTAATGGTCTTATTCGTTGAGATAACACATGGTATTTGGGGATTTTAAAATGTCATTATCTCATAAGATCATGTTATTTACCGTTTCTTATTCCATTGTACTGTTGTATTTCATGCCTATTTATTGTTCTTGTAGCTTACTTGTTGATCTCTAGTAAGTGTCGATGTCGACCCCTAGAGGTTAGACTAGATACTTACTGGGTATGCGTTGATTTACGTACTCATGCTACACTTCTTACACTAATTGTGCGGGTAGTGTGGTAGGTACATCTGGTGGCCATTCGAGTGTGCGTCCCCGTTATTCGAAGACTTAGTGGTGAGTAGTTCTCCATGCTCCGATCTGCAACACTCGAAGTCTCCTTCTTGTTGCATATACTATTTCTGTCTATTTCATTTCAGACAATAGTTATAGTGATTTGTATGTTCCACTAGATTGCTCGTGCACTTGTTAAACCGGAATTTGAAAAATTCGAGTAGATGTTTATAGTTTTTGCCTAGTATGGTCACCTTCCTATTTTTATTTTTCTGATTAATTTTTTATATATACATGATTCTCTATGCATCAATTTCCTTATTTTATATATTTGAAAGGGATAATAAATAATTACTCCATTGAGATTATACCAAAATGTCACTTGTAAAACATGTGTGTCCTATGACCCCCATGTCTTTGTTCGACGTGTCATAAATACCACCTTCCGTGACTAGCACCAGTTTCAACCAAAGTAATACATGACACGCACCAATCATATTTTGACACGTAGTTTTTTTATTTAAACTGTTTATATTTTCTTTTTATTCATTTTTTATATTAAATTTATCTTTTATATTCCTTTTCTTTTTCTTTTCTTCTTCTCTGTGACATTGCCACAACAAGCCATTTTCTTTTCTCATCTTCACCACTGCAAGTTGCTTATACTCAATCTTCTTCCTTCAAATTTTTCACACGTAATTTAATCTACTAATATTTCAATAATGGATTCATATTTCTAATTAAAAAAGATTTACAAAAGTCATCACCATAAAAAGAAAAAATGGCAGCCAAATTTTCAATTTCGAGCTTTGAAACTCCATCAATGGCAGATGGAATTTCATGAAGTTTCAGACCTTCAAATCAATTTAACCTCAAAATTTAGCATCAAATATCAACTCCCACAAAGTTTGAATAGCTAATCATATGTAACTTTGAGGATTCAAACTACCTGTATCGGACTTTTGAAGAACCCGCAATGAAGTTTAAAAATCGTTCCTCTCTTCTTCTCTCCTGCTACTCATCGCTTGTCCCTTGCCAGAATCCCCCAAAAATCGACAACAATTTGGAGAAAATTGACAAGAAAACACCTATGGTTTTAGGATTTTTTTTTTTGAATTTTGTGAACGACGAATGAAGAGAGAGGCTCGAATCAGATCTCTCTCTCCCCCTTTCTCTTTCTCTCTCCCACAAAAGAAAAGCTGTCATTTTGTTCAATAAAGGTCCGGTCTCTATTTTTTTCGGCGAACTCCTCATCGGAATTTTTCCTAGCCGGTTTCTGTTTTTGCTCGAATTAATTTATGTACTTTTGAGATTTCTTGTGGGAGTTGTTGGAGATAAGAACAAAATATTATAAGTCAAAAACTGAAAGAAAGTGAAAGAGATAGCAGGAGGGGATGGGTGGCAGCCATGGCTGAATTTTAGAAATAAAAAGGGAATCGAAAAAGAAGGGAAGAAAAACTCATAATTAATTATATCCAATTAAAAAATGACATGTGTACACAGTAGTCAATTTTTATTTGTATTTTTTGCCTCTCACGTCCCTCTTAGATAGTGAACTCACTTTCTATGCCAGCTGAGACATGAAGGTGTATTTTAATTAACTAACAGTTTATACAGGGGGGTCATATAACACCTGTATTTTGAAGGGGTGCTACTGACACTTTAGTACCATCCTAATAGAGTAATTATATATAATCTTGATTTAAAAAGTAACAAAATAAATAATTAAAAAAATAATATACCGTTGACATCGGCCGCGCCATTAGGTAAACTAAAGACGTGGCTTCCATTGTCACTTGTCATTTGTCCAATATAATGTACTAGTAGACAAAATTCCTTCAGGAATTAGGACATAAGAAGCGAGAGTTTTGGAAAAAAGAAACACCTACATTACGTCACGGATTATGTAATACACTACGTCTTTATTACGTTTGTTCAAGAAGATAAATAAATACGTCATTTCATTTTATGCAAAATTGTTTGGCCAAACACGGATTTAAGAAAAAAAAATTAAAATTGTGTTCTGAATAATCATAAATATTTTTAACGATTATAAAATTATGTTATTTTTAAAATATAAAATAAAATTACTTTTAATATAAAAATATATTATTCTTCCTTGAATATAAGTAGTAAAAAGCAAAATAGACCACATAAAATGGGACACTGGAAATACTAAAGATCTATTTATATTTAGAATTGTCTGATATACAACAGAAGAATTAAAAATAAAAAATAAAAAATAAAATTAAGGCTCACTATGTCCACAACAAACTTAGCTATAAAACAAGGGTGCATTTTAATATTCAAACATTCGCCCATGTGCATGTTTGTACCTCTATTATATTTTTTTTTACTTTAACACTAATCGTGGCATCAAATTTAGGATCGTTGGGTTTGAAAACAAGTTAGGCTCAAATTAGTTATATTGAGATTCGTTATTATGATACTTTTTTTTATTGACTGTTTTATATGGTGGATTAATCATGAAATTGTCGATATTACTATTTAATTCTGGAATTACTATTCCGTCCTCTGGTATGTATAAGTTATTTCAGTACTATTTTTAACTTTGGGATAACTTATCCCAGGATTAGTAACCGAATAAGGGATAAGGTGGTACTAAATTTTTGTCCCGGATTATTTTTGCTTATCCATCATACTTTGAAAATAAGTTATGCTGGGAGTAGTAATGTTGTGATTAATTATGTTAAGATTAGTTATCTTGGTATTATTGCGAATTAACTGTTTGGTATTCCCTCTGTTCCAGTTTATGTAAACCTATTTTCTTTTTGGCCCGTTCCAAAAAGAATGTCCCCTTTCTAAATTTGGAAACAATTTAGCTTAAACTTACAATTTTACGCGTAATGAGAAGCTTCTATAACTACACAAATATTCTTGACCCCTTTTTGACTTGTTTAAGACCATTAATTTCGAAAGTCTTTTTTTTTTCTTTCTTAAATCCCGTACCCAATCAAACAACTTCACATAAATTAGAACGGAAGGAATATGTTGTATTAATCATAAAATTATCAATTTTACAGCTTATCCTATATTACTATTCCACCAATTGAAAGGTATAAATTATTTCGGTACTATCATCAATTTAAGGATAATTTATTCTAAAATTACTAACCAAACAAGCAATAAAACAGTACAAAATTTTTATTTTAAAATTATTTTTATTTATTCATCATACCAAGCCTTAAAGTTGTATTAATACCGACAGTGAGTCACTGACACTAATAGCGTCAATTTCACGTGCTTATGAAGTCTAAAGTCTTTGCCCTGTGGGTACTACCAAATTCTCTGCACATGCTCTTGTTTTCATTTTTTGTACTTTTGTACTTATAATTTTCTTCGGGCGGCACTATCTCCAAGCTGTTCTGGATTTTTAAGTTTTCAATTTGATTACTTAATATAGGAGTTAATATTTTCAAACCCGTATAAATTATACGATCTTCGTAAATTTTCTATTTAAACTATCGACTGTCCCTAAAATCTCTTGAAATATATTCTCTATATAATAAAACCTCCCTCGTCTCAATCTTTTTAGTGCGTATGATACATGTTCTCAATAAATTTTAAAACCTGTCATGTGGCATGCTGCGTGAATAATTAATTACTTTAATCTTAAAACAGGCTTAATTAGTATACATTAATTTAATTACGTGGTAAAATTTAAAAAGGGAATTTTAACTTACTAGTCGCTCATTTCTTCTCCGTACAAATATTCTCTTTGCTCTTATGCGAAAACTTCTCTCATCTCACCTTCGATTTCTCTTCTTAATTACCTTAGTCTTATTATTGGTACCATCGATTTTTCTTCTTATTGTTGCTGGTATTTCGAATCGGGAGTAACTATAGGATTTTGCTGGTGAACCAGTATTAAAAAAATTAGGGTTTATGGTCATGAAGATTGTTTGAAGATTCTGAAGAATATTAAAGAATATAGCTTCAATACATGTCCTATTCTTGAAACGAAGCAACATATGACAGATAACTGAAAAAATTCCTAACTTTTGTAAGACAGTTCATAATTCAATTCTTCGATTGTTTTAAGATCTAAAAATTGTGTTTTTTTTGTTTGATTCTGGTTTGTGTTGAAAGAAGCAACAGAACACAGAAAATTGAAAAAACGCTTAATTTATTTAGGGTAGAGGTTTTGCTATTTGATCAAGAACTGGAAAAATGATTACTTTGATTGGGAGTTGTTGCGTTTGGTGTTCCAAATTTTCACTTTGGAACCATTTTCTGTGTAACTGAGAGCAAATCAGGCTAAAAAATTACTCCCTTTCTCTTGATTCCCACTAATATAAACTATTGTGTGGAATTTCTTGCTTATAGCACAAATAAGGTTTCTTGTAAGTTGCCATCTGACCATTTTTGGTTTCTGCAATCCTTTTTGAAAGTGCCCATTAAAATGATATTCCTAATTTGGTTTGTCCTTATGGAGGCAAAATTGGGTAATTAATTTGTAAACCTAATCAAAGGTTGCATCGGAATTGTGTTTGCACCATTTTATGATTCAATGGAAACAAAAGATATCCACTTTTTGCGGAAGCTGTTTTAAAGCAGTACTTCCTCCGCTTTACGGGGAAGAAATGGAGGAGAAAGGTAAAAAGATGGAGAAGAGACAGTGAAATAATGAAAAAGAAAGGTGTAATATAAAGAAAAAGAGGGAAAATATAAGTTTTTTAAAAGGGGGCTAATTAGCCATTAGTCGTTGCCAAGTGGACTCATTTTAATGGTTATTGTCATCCTTCACGCACTTTTAGTCGACTTATTTAAGATAATATGTCACATAAGCGCGCACGGAGGGGAGGAGGGATATTGTGAAGAGAGATATAATTCAGGGGGTTTTGGAAACAATTGATAGTTAAGTAAGAAACTAACAAATATCGTATAATTTAAGGGGTTTGAGGATATTAACTAGTAACTTCTAAACTCATATTCCACATTATCTACTTTTTGGAGTGTGGAATATATTAACTTCGTCTTCCATTCTGTCAACGTTGTGATTTGTGACAGTGTAAACCATCTACAACATGTGAGAATGATTATAATTCCTTCCATCGTATAAAATTCTTCTTCTTACATTAACTCAGCCTTGCCATTGAAACCTCGGTCTGAGGCTGAACATATACGGAGACACTTAAAGTTGATATGATCATTCCTTTAGACACCTGAACTCAAGGGTGTTCCTATTAAGCACTTATATTATCCGAAACTTATTTCAATTGAATATTTTTTTGACAATCAGCCAAACTTACAAAGTTTGTGCAATGCACTCGCTGCTGACGTGGCGAATGACAAATAAAAAAATGACATATATTATTTTGAGTAAAAAAAGAAGGAAAAACTATGTTAAATCTATTTAATAAACAAAATAAATCAGTGGTTTGGTGTTCTTCACTATCTTCATGTGTGTTCTTGTTCCAACCAAGATTTTAATCCAAACTTTTAAGAGAAACTCCTCAAAATTTGTTATAACTTCAGCTAAAGATTCTCCACGATGATACGAACACAACCCCAATATTAATTTTCCAAATTTTCATCAAATCAAGTAACCCATTTTAAACCTTTCAAGCTTTTTAAAGACCCACTAATGGTGGCTTTCAAATATTGTAAGCAAAATCTTTATATATTGTTTTGCTACAGAAATCTTTATACCTTATGGACCTTGATATATAGTTTGTTTCTTCAAAAAAAAAAAAATTCAAAATTAGTGCAAAATCCAAATTCCAGATCTGTTTTGTTTTTAAGGGAGAAGAAGAAGGAAATAAAAAAGAAAAATAAATAAAAATACTATTTTTTGGGTGTCTACACGCGCCTATATCGGGTGAAACTCACTTTATGTGCCAACTCAGCAAAAAATGTTCAATTGGAATAAATTTCGAGTAGTATAAATGCTCAATAGGAACACCCTTGAGTTCAGGTGTCTAAATGAAAGATCATGCCAACTTTAAGTGTCTCCGTATGTATTCAGCCTCGGCCTGATGATTACCAAATTAATGCGGCCTAGCTGGCCTGACAAGCTTGGCTCTGGGCTAGCGGGTTTGGCCCAAAGTTTGAACTGGCTAAACTTGGGAGAAATTCAAAATTAGTCAGATTTACAAGAGCTAACTGAAAAATAGTCACAATTTCAAAAGTAATCGAAATTTAGCTACTTTTCATGTAAAGATAAATCTGAACGAAAACACTATTCAAAATTCAGAAAATATTCCAGCATAATATACTGGAATATACTGAAATTATACTGGAGTTCCAGTATAATATACCGGTCCAACATAATATACTGGAAGTTCTTACACATGTACTTCAATCTTCAGTATATTATGCTGGAACTTTTCGCGTGTTGAAATTCCAGCATAATATGCTAGAAGTTCATACACAGGTACGTCAATCTCAAGTATATTATGCTGGAACTTTTCGTGTTGCAGCAAAATAGTGGCTATTTTTTCATGACTTTGCAAACACTGGCTATTTTTCAATTACCAATCCGAAACCTGGCTAGCCCGTGTTATTTTACGCTAAACTTGGATCAATACTGGATCTTTTGCATCTATACTTGATTTTGGGATCACAATTGAACCCATACTCAATTTGCAAAAATATTTGCAAGCCTACCCACTTTACAATCAACTTCAGAATTATCGGATCTGAAGTTAGAAATAATAGTTTGAAGCGAAAAAATTGCATTTCAAATGCCCAAATAGGTCTGAAGTAACCAACGGTTTCATGCACTTAAGGCCAATTAATCTGAAGTGAAAACTTTTTACTTCAGATACACTTAAGGCCAAAATGTCTGAAGTGCAACCAACGTTTTCATGCACTTCAGGCCTATTAACCAACGTTTTCATAGACGTAAGGTCAAATAGGCCCGAAGTGCAAATTGCCGGAACAGAAATTTGTTCTTCGAATTTTAACAATCTAATATACGATTTAATACCTAAATCTACTCCAAATAATCTCAAATTTGAAACATTTCCTCCAAATATCATCAAGAACAAACCCTAATCATCAATTTGTCAAAACAACAATAACTCTAACGAACTCATTTTGTAATTAAGAAAAAGAAAAAAAAGAAACCCTAAGCAATAGTAAAAATAAATCGCCACAGCACTTCACAATTATAAAACATCATAGACTACCTCAAAATATATTCACAAATACCATATAAAATCACTGTTACCCGAAGAAGAAGAAGAAAGAGGAGAAAAAGGCCTAAAGTTGTTTCAACCGTGGGTACATGTTAAAAAAATTTAAAAAATAGGTACAAGATAAATGAGACCGACCAAATAAAACGCCCCGTGCAATTTTTACATCAATATTATGACAATAGTCGCAAATCTAACAACAAATTAAGGGATCTTTTTTAATTACTGTTTATATTTTGACTCTATTAAGAATTTTTTTTGGGAAAATAGCCTGCTGTCAGAGTTTTAAAGCACCAGAATTTTTGACAATTAATAAAATTTTAAAACACCAAAAATTATGACCATCATCAAAAATGCTGAAAAATTCTAGTGATCCGTTAGAATTTATATGTTAAGGTGATCAGTCAGATTTGACTAGAAATTGTGACGATGGTCAGGAGCATACTTTAAAATTGACATCAGACTATACTTTTCAAATCTTCTCTTATCGAGGTAAAAAATCAATAGTGATACAAAAATATTGTATTCGTATTGTTGGCCCCAAATTCAATACCTCGACTCGAAGTAATGTCCAACTTTTTAGGGTTGTCCTAATTTTTTATTATATTTGATTTTCATATTTTTTTGGAGAAAAGGACAACACATTTATTATAATTGGGTTTTTCTTTTTGTAGAAGGAAATTATAACTATTCTATATTTGGCTAGTCCCTTTTCTTGTAGGAAAATATTTGAACTTTTATAAATTGAAGATCCTTTTTTCTCATTCAGTAGCATTCACAATGTAGCCAATGAGGTTTGAGAGTCGTGTTTAGGAGGAGAACTTTACGGGACAAGTGTTAGTGTGTCACTTGTGTTTGTCTCTTTGTGAGGTTGTTCTCTCGTTATTTTGTACTCTCTTTTATTATAGTGGATTGCTCATCTCCGCTGTGGACGTAGGTCAATTGACTGAGCCACGTTAAATGTTTGTGTCTCTTTTGGTAGATTTCTCGTTTGTTGTCTGATTTATCGTCGTTCAAGGTTTGCTTTGCTAGCTTCCGCATGACACCTAATTTTTTCGGTCCTAACACAACTATTAGTCATAGTCATTTTCTGTATTTTAATGATGACATCTCCATCTTAAAACAGAAATTCCACAGAAAACAAGCTATAGAATAGAGAAGGAAACAAAAAACAAGAAGAGAAAAACATAAGTTGTGGACATGATCAAATTTTAAATAAAATACTTGGTCTCCAAGTGGATAATTATTTTTATGATTTTCCACGCAATGGGCAGGTAGCTGTTGAAGTCTAATCCTAAGGATGACTATCTCACAGTTTCCCTGTTATTAGTATAAAATAAGTATACAGGCCAGAAAGAATAATCAACTTTCTTGAAAACAACAAATTAAAGACATGGCACAAGTTGGACCTTGTATTGCTGAAATTCATGTGATGCAGAAACAACATAAGAGAAGCAAAATTGAAAGGACCAAGAAGAAAGTGGTAGTTGACGAAGATAACAAGACTTTTGGTTCAGCTAGGAGATGTTATTCTTGGGTTGGGAAGAAACTCAGTTGTGCTACTTGTGCAGGGAGCAAACAAATCAACAACATGGGATAATACCTAGCACAAGAATTGCTTTACTTCCACCGCCTAGGTAAAATTCCAACGTTAATAGTGATTCTCATGATCATAGCATTGATGAACTTCTTTTGTGATTTGCCAAACTCGGGAACTAAGTCTGGAATAGTTAAATAATTTCTATTAATTTGGTATGAGCTTATATGCTAATTCGGGTATACAAACAAACTAAATGTTGGAGAAATGAATAAAGTTATGGTCCATATATAAATTAATAATGGATTGCGCATTTGTTTATGAATTCTGTAATAAGTTATGGTCGTGTTACTTGACGAGATGGAAGTAGCATCACTCACCAAGGCAAGACAAAGGCATTGCCTGCAAAAAACACAAGAAATGTTACTAATGTCTTACTACCACTTTTCGCCCATAACTTGACCTATGTCAACTCCAGGTACAAGTAGCCTCTTGCTGAGTCTAAGTCGTGACATCAAGTGAGTCTAAATCTTGAACTGAAATAAATGCACCATACATACATACATATATACGCACGGAGAGAGAGAACACATGTTTCACATGTCAATTGTTATAAGGGCAAGCTTGTTTCCTCATATTGTAATACTACTACAACAACAAAAAAAACCTCGTGTAATCCCACAAAGTAGGGTTTGAGAAGGGTAGAATATACGCAGACCTTACTTTGTGAAGGTAAACGGCGGATGCAGAAGTTGAGGTACAAGTTCAGTTAAACCCAGTAGCTTTTACTCAAATAATATATTTATATTAAGAAATCCATTAGTTATGTACAAATATTAAATCTAAAACCCAATCATTAGTACTTGAAATCATCGTTCTAAAATTCAGAACCCATAAGATAAAAATCCTAGCTCCGCCTCTGAAGATAAAGAGGCTGTTATCTGATAAACCCCGACTCAAAAGAAAAGTGAAACAATTTTAGGGTGTGTTTGGTATAACATAAAATGTTTTCCAAGAAAATATTTTCTTGAAAAACAAGTAGTAATCTTATTCATTTTCCGGTGTCTGGTACGCAAATTAAGGAAAATGACTTCTCAAGAGTATTCATAAGCAATTTAGATATAATAAGCATGAAGCCATAAACTTTCGAAACCGCGAAATTTCGAATCCGTAAACTTTAAAATTTCTAAACTCGTAAACTTCCTAACACATAAACCTCCGAACTCATAACTTTGGAACTTATAAAATTTTGAACCTTTAAACCGAAAAATAAGAAAAATAAAACGGAAAAATATATTAAATTTATTTTTGGGGGGAGGGGGAGGGGGAGGGGGGCAGAAAAATGAAAAANNGGGAGGTGGGTGGTACAGAAAAACAAAAAAAACAGAAATTTGAAATTGCTAAAAAAATAAGGTGAAAAAAATAATTTTTTTTGCGAGTGGGGGGTGGTCGGTTGGGTGAGGGTGGGGTGGAGGAGTAGTAGGGTGGATGGTAACGAAAAAATTGAAATTTGAAAAAAAAGAAAAAGCCTTTTTGAAAAGAGAGGGTGGGTGGGTTGGTGAGGATGAAGAAGAGTAAGAAGTAATTTTGAAAAATATTTTCCCTTCTCTACTTGATAAGGAAAACATTGAGTTGATAAGGAAAATATTTTCCAAAACATTTAAGCCAACCAAACATAAACATTTTCCGTTCCTAGCAAACACACCCTTAATATGAGAAGGAAAATCATATATCCGAGATAAGTGAAACAACTTATATTGATGTGGTCGACTTGATGGAGCATCACTAAGGCAATTGCAGCCAGATTTCGAATACATTTGGTCTGTTAACACTTTCTTTGCTGAACTTTAAAAAATCCTTTATGATAACACCATAAAATCCCATAACTAATACATTTTCTATTGCTTATGTTTCTTCTTCTCTCTTTTTTCCCACTCCCTCTTTCCATTCTAAAATCTTTTTCTTTTACTTTTAGGATATTTGTTAAGACTCTCCTACTGAAAAATATATTAAAATAAAACCAAAGTGGAACAATTCCATTACAAGATTGTACATGCACACCCTCCTTTTGTAGGGGAATCCTCCTTCAGCTTATCTGTGTGTAAAGAGAAATCATTCAGTAGATAGGCTTTAAATCTTAATAAGAAACAAAATGAAAAGAATCTTAAATCCTAAAACTATATAAAAAGTGAATGTAGCTTTTCTTTTTCCTCTCTGTACCTGTCAAAAATAGGACCTGTCACATTGAAGTTTTTCAAAAGGAAAGCTTCACAGATGCGCGAATATTGAACTAAACACTAAGCTGTTCCAATGCATGTCCTATCCAATCATGGATAGCGTTAACAGACCTCAACAATAAGACACTTTTCTGGATAATCGGAAAATCAAAGGAAAAGAATCCCCTGTACCTAGGAGCAAGGGTGCGCGTTTGAAGAAAGTGCCGAAACAAATAGAATTGGAGTTGTCATCAGGCAGTTAGACAAGCTCAAAGAATTTCACTACTTCCTAACAACTTAGTATCTTACTACAGTGCAAAACATTGGAAAAAACTATAAAACAGATTGATCAAAATTGGACATTGACTCGTATCATCGAAACAAAGACTGGTATAACGCAGAAAAAGTGATATTTCAGAGCTATTTGTCTAATAGGTTTTTACTTTCCCCTCCTATTTCATATTTTAGTACAAGACAGCTATAGATTTTTACAAAGGGAATGCAAAAATAATAGAAATGACATTGCACATGGAATTTACGCTGAACCATGACCTATTTGCTTGAAGTACAAAATATTGCAACTTACCATTGTTTTTGTCATGAACGGGGGGCCGTATAACAACATGCATAGTGATGACACCTCCTGGAACTTCAGCGACGGGAAGTCTGGATTCACCAAGAGTTCTACTATTTTCAAGAATCCTTCCAGCATTAATAAGCTTCACGTCATTTGTTGTCCTTGGACCACTATCTTTATCTGCACCACAGTAAGATCTTCTGTTAGCTGGGTTATTGCTGGTTAAAGGAGTATCTAAATTACGAGCAGCAAATGTAGGTTTGCAGATTCAGGCGTCTTATATAAAACAGATGAGAGTTCACTGAAAATTTGAGTCTCAAATTAACCTTTTCATTCCTGTAAGTAGAGGGAATCATACATTCTCTTTGGCTTTCGAGCATCGAAACAAATAATCGGTGGATGTGGCTTAATTCTAATCCATTTTAGATTATTGGCTGACAACAAATACAGATTATATACAAGAAGATTTGGTAAATTCAAATACACATTCATTGTTCTAGAACTAATATTTTGTCATATGTAATATTAGTCCTTGAAGTTGGTTAAGCTCATTTGCTTCGCAAGTGTCTTCGCATTTAAGTTTTTAAGAGTAGCATGCTCTTTGATTGGTGGGCAGCTTATGTTGTTTCAGGCCTACGGTAATTTCTTGCTGGCGCCTGTTCTAGAGCCTGAGTGAAAGCACACAGAAAAATGATATTGTCAAAAGTTGACATGAAGCATACATGTGAAGCCAGAAATGATTAGAGTATTTACGTCGCTCTAGCTTTCCAAGTTTTGTAGTGTCTCTTCAATATTCAGTAGTATTTTA
Organism: Nicotiana paniculata; assembly: GCA_005239505.1. Lineage (NCBI taxonomy): Eukaryota > Viridiplantae > Streptophyta > Magnoliopsida > Solanales > Solanaceae > Nicotiana > Nicotiana paniculata. The sequence continues at coordinate 23,996 of ML300768.1, forward strand.
TATATTGGTTGCTCCAACACTGCTTTGTGATCTTGTTAACATTCAGTCCCAAACTCGAACAAAGGAAAATGGTTATGGTAGTTGAATAACGGAATGAAGTGGGTCCAAATGGAGCGAAATGGATAGCGCATTCTTGGAATTGCAGTATAGTTACTGTTATTGTTGTTTCCAATCTGTTGCATCACTCTCTCACAATGTAGGCAGGTTCTAAAGCAGCACTACTTTCTTCATATCAGCCATATCAATCCCATTACCCATAACATCCCTAAACAATCTACTTCATTAAGTTAAATCCTATGTTGCGCGGACTCTCCAAAATGATGCCGCACCCGTGTCGGATCCTCCAAAAATAGGATCCGACACGCACCCGGCAACATTTTCGGAGAGTCCGAGTAACATAGGTTAAAACTTCACGGTATTTTAGTCTGTGGTGCTCATGCTTATAAGATCCAAAGCCATATCTGGAATTAAAGCAGGTAAGCACCATGTCAACACATGTGGGAAAGCCTTTATGTGATGAGCAAACAGAATATCAAACGGAAATATTGCTATTGCAGTTACTTGACAAGTTCAAATTAAGGTACAAGCGTGGGAGCTATTGAGTTACAAAACTCACAGCAGTCAACTAAGTAAATGAAAAAAAGAAAGAAAAAGAAATAGAGGCTGGGAAAAGATACTGAATAGCTGGAAAACCAACTATCCAACTCGGAGTAAATACTCGCGTTGGAGCTATGTAGTTGCAGAACTCACAACAGTCAACTAATCTAACAGTAAATGAAAAAGGAGGAATCAAGACGGGAAGATACTCAACTGCTGGAGAAATCAACTAATCCTTATCCAACTCAAAAGGAGGTGCTGCAGTGAAACAAATGCCTCCGCATATCCCTCAACCACTATGATTGCTTGGAATAGGTTTTAACTTTTTGTTTTTGGTTAAGGAGGAGTAGGCTTTTAGTTGATAGTGTGTCCTCCCCCCTCAAAAAAAAAAACCAAACAGAAGATGCCGCAAGGAACACTGCAAAGATGATCAAGATTGATAACCAGAATTTAATGGAAAGCTCAAGGAACCAAATGACAGCAGTAGTTAAAAGGACGGACTATACACAACTAAGTTGCAGGAGTTAGACAAACATGGGTTGGCGCAATCCTCTCTGGAACCCACACTTCTTCGCACTGCGGAGGAGCCAATACCCCCGTCTCGGTCCTCATCCATTCTTCTCTCTCAAAGAGAGCTAGTCTTCATCATCTTTAGGTTCGTACCCAGGTATCATATAAAGACCCAAATCGGGGGTTTCCCAGGCAATTTCATGCACGATAAAAGAAATTTTTAATGCAATCCAACTTGAGCAGCCCAACTGCAACAAGCTGACGGATAATTACTTCTGAATTGGTGCATTGTTGGTCCAGAAAACATTCAACCTCCCAAGCCTAATTTCAACAGGCAGGTTGTGGTACCAAAAGGGTGAAAACACAGATTACAGAAAGTTCTCGAATGCGGAACTCTGTCCATTATTAAATACTAGTGCTACTATATCAAAACAGAAGTCAATAGTCCTTTATCATTATGTGTTCTTTGTTTACAAATCCTTTTGTTATCATGATTGAAGCAGTTTCTTGAAGTAGAAACTCCAGTTAATGCAACAATCAAATTACCAGTTATACCACAAATCACAGACTAATATCAAGCATAACTGCTTATATAATCTTAATATGGTATAGCACTAAAATGGAATCAAACACTAAAATACGCAATAAGCAATCAAATAACGCAACAAAAGACGCAACTCCATAAAAACACAAGAAACAAACTGATCTAAATTCACATAATCAAGTGTAAAGTCAAGAAAAATAACAACCTTTGGGCCACTGTGCAATTAACTTTTCTTTGAGAGATCCAACTGTGGTGCTAGATGCATACTTATTTGGTCCAATATCACTTCCATCAGCTAGCCTGAATTTGATCTCAACCAACTCTTCTACAGCCATTGAACAGTCTCCAACAAATTATCAAATCAACTACAAATTCTCATCTACAAATGAATTCCCACTTCAAAGAAGAATCAAGGGTCAAAGTCTCCTCACTGAATCAAGAACATAGGGGAAAATATGTCAACAGCAAACCAGATCAATTACACCTAAAACAAGAAATGACCAAAAGATTCAATTCACCTCAACCCTTTACAATTAGATCCAAATTATAAAAACAAAATCTTTTTATTCAGACTGACCAAAGTAACAAGAACCCAGATCACAATTTATTAGATTGTGAGAGTCTTGAAATTTTCAAAACTATAGTGACCAAAAAAAGATGAAATAATGAATACCCACATGAGCTGAATGAATTCTTGTTTCTTTGTTTGTGCTTTTAAATTTGCTTGATATAGAAAGAAAGAAAGAGATAAAGAATCTAAAATGGAATGGGTTATTCCAAGTACGATTATTATAACCTGAATCTAACTGGCAAAATCTAATAATCTGGAAAACGACACTTCTTACTTTGGGTCGCTTGGACATGCAGTAATTTCACAACAAGACAAGTACACGGAAATGTGAATATTACAATCACGTCCCTTAAGTTTAGGCTTTATAAATTCGACACGAAAATTTATAATCAATACTTAAGTTCATAAAAAACGTCTTTTAATTACCCTATCGGCGCACGTTAGGTGATTGACTAACCTGCGCCCTTATCGGAAATGGGAGGAAGAGGACGGCCGAGGAAGAATACCACCAAAATGCCAGTACTAGATCAGAAGATTATGATGACTAGATCGTGTGAACAAGGAAAAGGAAAGACCAAAGCCAAGGATCAAATTCAGGAGGAGGAGGCAGAGCATGAAGATGACAGTGATGATAACTGGACAGATCTGGACAAGTGTCGGAATCAAGCAACAACACCAGTGAATTCTAGTAGGGAATTGGCATTGACGGAGAACATGAGCAAAGGAAATAGCGAAATGAGAGTTGTAAGTGAGAAACCCAGCTCGAGTGAGGCAAATTCCAATGGAACAGTACATGTAAGCTCAAGCAAGGAACATAGGGCTATTTCTGTGGATAATCAAAAGGAATCTCAAGTGGAGACCTCAATTCCAACAGTTGATAAGGGTCGATCATGGGCAGGATTACTTCAGGAGAACAAGCTAGCTGCAAAAGGTATGAATTTCACCTATATACTCCCGACAATGAAGGATGGTGAAGTTGTTGTGCAGCTGATGGAGGAAGATATTGAAGAGGAAAATTTAAAATGGACTAGAGCGGTCATATTGTATGTGGTAGGGAATACACCTTCAATTGGAGCCATTGAAAGGTTCATCGCTAATCAATGGGTAATTGTGTAGAAACCGAAGGTGTTATTTCATAAGGATGGATATTTCATAGTCCTGCTTAGTATTAATGAAGATAAGGAGAGGGTACTGATGAATGGTCCTTATACAATTAACAATATGCCAGTTATCATGAGGCAATGGTCGGAGAATTTTGATTTTAATGAAGAAGTTTTGAGGACTATTCCCCTGTGGATCAAGCTTCCAAATCTACCACTTAACCTTTGGAGTAATCAAGCGTTAAGTAATATAGGAAGTGGTTTGGGGAAGCCAGTATATGCTGATGCTTGTTCAACGATTGCTGAGAGAATTTCATATGCAAGGATTTTAATAGAGATGGATGTTACTAGGCCATTACCAGAGAAGATTAAGCTATATGATCCAAAAGGAAAGGTGTTGGAACAATTAGTACACTATGACTGGAAGCCATTATACTGCCAAAAATGCTGTCAACTTGGCCATTCATGTAAGGATTAAAGGAAGCTGAGACAGGAGGATATGGGGAGAAATGTGGAAGGGAAGCAAAAGCAAGAATGGAGGAAAGTTAGAGCACTGGACCCTAAGGTTGACAAAATTGATACACAAGGGAGATTTAATGAACAATTGGAGGAAGAAGCAACTATACAAAATATTAATTCAGAGGTTGAAACACAATAACAAATAGCTCGAGGAAGATCTGCAACTAAGAAGCACACATAAGTGATAAGGGAGAAAGAAGTGGATATTGGCAATGCTTTCAAAGCGCTGGTTGATATGGCTCAAAAAATTGTTCAACTGTCTGAAGCTCAAGGTGCAAAAGAAATGCATAACAAGGAAGGTAGGGGTGGAACTACAATCTTATCTATTATATCATGATGAACTTTATTGCATGGAATGTAAGGGTTCTGAATAAGGTGTACAAACAAAAAGAACTAAAAAAAATTTGCAGGATTAATAATGTAGTATTGATATCCATAATTGAGCATAGCGTGAAGGAAAGTAAGGTTGAATCTGTGTTAAGGAAGGCTCTGAAAAACTGGAAATGGGTGGATAACTATGATGAGGCTCCTGGTGGTAGAATATGGGTTGCATGGGATTCTACATTGGTGGACTATACAGTGAATAGACATCATGAACAATTTATTTTGGGAAAGGTAACAATATTGCAGCAGAATGTTCAGTTCCACTTATGTGTTGTCTATGGTAAGCATACAGTGCAAGACAAGAAGAGTCTATGGGAGGAGATGTTGATATCAGTGGTCAATATAAGGAGTCCTTGCCTTATACTGGGGGATTTAAATACAATTCTAACAAGTGAAGATAGATTTAATGGTAGTCCTGTGCAGGAGGTGGAGACAAGGGAATTTAAACAGTTTTTAGTGGATGCTAAAGTAGTTGAATTGAAGACAGTGGGAAGACAATACACATGGACTAATAACCATGTGCATAGTAGGATTGATAGAATTCTGGTAAATGCTGAATGGAAACAAATGTGGCCTAATATGGAGGGGGTGTCTATGAACCCTGGTTTCTCTGATCATTGTCCTCTAAGTGTGAAGTTTGATACTAGTAGCCAAGTTATAGGGAAACCTTTCAAGTTTTTGAACTATCTGGGAAACTTGAAGTCTTTTGAAGATACAGTGCAGCTTGGTCGGGGACTTGGGAATAGACAAATAATGTTGACAGTGTGGAACAAACTTAAGAAGTTAAAAGTGTTACTGAAGCAGATGAATAAAGAGGATTCAAGTGGCATTGGAAATAAGATACAAGATGCAAGAGAAAGACTAGAAAACATACAGAACCAAATGAGTAGTCCTGGCCTAGGAGAAATACAGGTTGAACTGGAAAGAACTACTAAATTGGAGTTGGAGAAATGGCTAATGGTGGAGGAGAGCATTATGAAACAGAAGTCCAGAGTACAGTGGCTTAATTTGGGAGATTCTAATACAAATTTTTATCATGCTTTTATGAAAAATAGACAAGCAAGGAACAACATTGGCAGGTTAATTGATAGTAAAGGGGATATAGTGCATAATCCTGAAGAGGTGAAGGCAGAAAAGCTAAATTTCTATAGGGGATTACTTGGTAGTTCAGCTACACTGCTACCAATGATCAACTATGACATAATGAAGAATGACAATGTGCTGAATAGAAGTCAACAACTACAGTTAATCAGACCAGTCAGCAGGGAAAAAGTGAAGCAAGCATTACTGGGCGTGGATGACAACAAGGCACCAGGGTGTGATGGGTATAACTCCTACTTCTTTAAAAAGACATGGCACATTGTGGGAGAGGAAATAACATCAGCAGTTCAAGATTTCTTTGAGAGTGCAGATATGTGTAAAGCCATTAATTGCACAACACACACTGATTCCAAAAATCCAAAATCCAACAAAAATAAGAGACTTTAGACATATTTCCTGTTGTACAGTTTTATATAAGCTCATCTCTAATCACAAATAACATTTTGATGAGTCATGAACTAGTGAAAGACTATGGAAGGAAGAGTATCTCCCCTAGATGTATGCTTAAAATTGACATGCAAAAAGCATATGGCTTTGTGGAGTGGATGTACATAGAACAAGTGGTAAGGTCAATGAATTTCCTAGAAATCTTTGTGAGATGGATAATGGCTTGCATCAGTACAGTGTCTTATTCAATTCTAATAAATGGTAGACCAACAGATACTTTTGAGGTAAAGAAGGGGCTCAGGCAGCGTGATCCACTTTCACCTTTCTTATTTGTTATGGCTATGGAATACCTGAGCAGGTCACTGAAGACTTTGAAGGAAGAAAAGAAGTTTAAATATCATCCCAGGTGTGCCAGGTTTAACTTAGTGCAACTGGGGTTTGCAGATGATTTATTATTATTTTGTAGAGGAGATGTGCAATCTGTGAAGATACTGCATCAGCATTTCCAGAAATTCTCCAAAGCATCAGGACTGGTTGCTAATCCAAACAAGAGTTGCATCTATTTTGGAGGGGTGAACCAGTTGATTCAGCAACAAATTATGGAGATTCTTGGTTATAAAAAGGGAGAATTTCCTTTCAAATATCTAGGGGTTCCATTGAGTACTAAGAGACTATCTGCTATACAATGTGAGCCACTAATTGAGAAAATGTTGAACAAAACTCAGATTTGGACAACAAAGTACTTGTCATATGCAGGTAGAGCAGTCCTAGTGAAGAGTGTACTGTTTGCTATACATACATTTTGGGCACAGATCTTTATACTGCCTAAGAAATTTATACAGTTTATAGAGACCATCTGTAGAAGGTTTCTGTGGACAAGAGATGCTGAACCAACTAAAAAGGCCTTGATAGCATGGGAAACACTTTGCTGACCTAAAGCTGCAGGGGGGTTGAACTTTATAGATGTGGCACTATGGAATGAAGCTGCTATTTGCAAAAATTGCTATGGAATATATGCACTAGGAAGGAGAAGATATGGGTGTATTGGGTACACACTTACTATGTCAAAGGCCATGCAGTGCGGACTTTAGAACCAAAGAATGCTTCATGGGAAATCCAAAAGATATTTCAGGCTAAGGAGTATTTTACAAAGGCTAGAATGAATGAAGACGATGTCCAGCAAATGGAGAAATGCTCAATCAGGGAACTATACAAATCATTACAAGGTGTATTTCAAAAAGTAACATGGAGGAAACTAGTGTGCAATAACCAAGGACAGCCAAAGTGAATATTCATATTGAGACTAGCAATCCAACAGAGGCTAGCTACCAAAGATAGACTGGCGAGATGGGGTGTAGATATAGATCAAACATGTTCTCTGTGTAATAAGGAGATTGAGACAATGCAGCATATATTCTTCAAGTGTGAGATTATAGGGAAGATATGGAATGGTCTGCTGAGATGACAAGGGATTCAAAGATCACACCACAGCTGGCAGAAAGAGATTACATAGATGGTGAATGCGACTAAAGGAAAGAGTGCAAGAGCAACTATATGTAGAATGACACTAGCATCAGCAGTGTATCATTGTTGGCAGGAGAGGAATTTTGTGATTTTTCAGAAGAAGAGAAGGTCAGCCACTTCTTTAATCAATCAGATTATCCAGGAAGTGCACATAAGGGAAACAAGGTTCCATTATCTAGTTAAGGCGATGACTACTTTGAACTGGTATCCGGAAATTAGTTAGAATAGAACATTGTAGTAGATGCTGATGAAGTTATAGAAGAAGTGATTGCTAGATATCACCATACTGGGGCTTCATGTCTAGTAGGTGATATGCTAGACAAATTTTGTAATAGTTAGATGAGTTGTAAATATTGTTACTTGGTAATAAAATTCTTAATTACCAAAAAAAAAAAAAAAAAATTGACACCAAACTTCAAAGATAAAGTTGAGTAGGATCAAAAGAACACAAAAAAGAAATCTTATTCTCCCTCTCTCCCAATGTAATTTACATGGAGGTGCTAGAAGTACCCAGGTCAAAATAACTAATTTTAATATGAATTCACATGTAAATTCTTCAAATATTTTTAACTAAAAGTTGTTAGGTTTAGAATTTATGATGATTAATAACAAAAAACCTTGACTAATGTAAATATACTATGTGTGAAGATTCACTAATCAAATCCAAGGAGGCATAAAAAAATTAAGAAGCAACTACTCTGAAGAATACAACGAAGGAAAGAAAATAAATCTAGCATATCAAAAAATCAATGGTTATGATATTCAAATCTGCACATCAAAGAATACAAGGAAGGAAAGGTAATCAATCAAACAAGCAAGAGTCTCTAAATAAAGAAAGGAAATCGGTCAAGTAAGAGAAATCAACGGAATAATCAAGAGTAAATGACCGGAAAGACAAAGGAGCCAAACTGCACATTGAGAATGAATCCGATTGTACTTCACACACTGGATTCATGAGGCTACCCTCGGGTCCTACTCTTAGAAGATTTTGCCTCAAAAGGAAAAGTTGCACTATTAATGATTCTTCACAATCTCAGAAAGAGAAATCAGGAACTCCATCGAGCACTATTAAAGAAGAGGATGAAGGACGAGGATGTTTATGCAACTTAATACATGCTTCAATGTCTTTCTAGTTTTTAGTACAAATACTGTATTCTTGAGTTTACTAGTGTCACAATAGATCGGAAGAGTTAGAAGACAAAATAAGAGTTGTGTCAAGAAAATATAAACAAGAGTTTACTAGGTATGTATACTGCGTGTGACCCCATATGAAGATCAAATATTTCATAAATCAAATAGTATATCGTTGGAAAGATATAGAAGTTTTTATAAACCAATCATCTTGTTGATATATTATCGAAGTGAATTAAATAATAAAGATTTGATTTAGAACATAGGTTCAAAATCATATCGAGGATTTCATTATCCTCATCAAAGATAGATTTTGATGATATATAAAAAGGTGTTTGAAGTTTTAGAAAAGCTCGTCATGGAAACAATTGCAAGTGTTACTGGAAATTTCTGATTTACTGCAAAATAAAGCCTAGCAGCCTATAAACATTATCTACCACTAATATATAAGAGATGATAAGCAACCCATGTTCAACATACTTGGCATCTAAAGAGCGTTTTGGTAATTTCAGTCAAAATTGAGCAATATGATAGCTTAAAAAGGAACTTTATTGTAGCTCCAACACAATCTTTTGAGTATTTTTGACTAAATTGCCCCTGGACTTATGTCATCAAACATCACCACACACTTCTACACTCCAATCCCTTTCGTGGGACCCACGTCCCACTCCACCCAACTTTCTCCCTAATAGTTCAGTGATGCACCTGGAGGTCCCATTTATCGTTCTCATTTCTTTGTTTAATTTATATTATTTTAGTGTTGATTGATCAGAGTAACTGTCACAACCCAAATCCTTAAGGTCGTGATGGCGTCGGACATCAATGTCAGGCAAGCCAAATCATTAATTAATTGAAATAACTTTCCGGTTTTAACATTTATGAAAAACATTTTCGTTCACTTTACTACATGATAATCAAATAAAAGTCTGTTAATTAAAAACAATGATTTAAAGATTTCGCTTAAGCAATTATATCCCAATACATATCCCAGAATCCGGTGTCACTAGTACATGAGCAATTTCTAAGAATTCAACAATCATTACAAGCCTGTCCGAAACACAACTGGACAAGGAAATTTAAATAAAATAAATACAGTACGAAGGAGACTCTGTACGCTGCGGATCGCCTCTGGATGATGCAGCTCGCCAAGTCTCCGGATCCTCCACATTGCTATGAAAGTAGCTGTGCAATAAAATGCACAGCAAGTGTAGCATGAGTACAAAAATAACGTGTACTCATTAAGTCGCCCGCCTAACCTCAGAGAGGTAGTGACGAGAGGTCAAATTTGACACTTACTAAAGGTCAATTTAAAATATTTAAGAGTGACACTAAGCATGGTTTTATCATAGATATTTTATAAAACAGGATTTAAACATCTTACAACTCCGTTCACATTTAACACTTCATATCTTCGTCATATTAACAATTAATCAACATGGTGATTTAATCAAATAATAATAAATCAACGGAAAGAACAACTTCTTTCAAAAGTCTTTTTAATAACTTTAAATCTCTGTCATTTCAATCGATAATTTAACATTTCAGGTCAGTAATCAGACAAATATCATAGCAACTACGCAGCAAATATCATGCGCAGGCAATGCCGAGGTTCGAACGGCGCGGACCAACAATAATAAATTGTGCACTGCCGAAGGGTCAATCGGCTCGAACCATAGATGCATCTATCTGCCCCGCTCGCGAATCGATCATGCGACGCGGTTAACATAATACGGATAGCCTGCTCGCGAATCATACATGCGACTCAGGTGCTCATATGAATACATACACAAATACAGGGTTTTCCTGCTCGCGAATCACTCAAGCGACTCAGGCACCCAAAGTTACACATATCCACATAATAAATTCGTATTTTATCAAGAAAACCATTTTTTCTCAGGAAAGTGGTAAAATATTTATTAAAAGAAACATAAAATATATGTTTTGAAATTTTTGTTTTTGAAACTCATTTGTCAAGTTTAGTGATACTCCATGATACAACCTAGTCCAGGTACACATATATTCACAGCGGAAACAATTCTCTTTTTATAAGGTTAACAATATGAGCTCTAGGTTTCCTTTAGACATTAAATTACGTTTTCGGTCATAATAGCAGTTTAATATTACATGTTGGGTTACAGGTACACACATAAGGCATGCTAGTGGGTCCTAGGCTACCCGGACATGGCATAATAGTAGCTACGCACGGACTCCCGTCACCTCGTGCATACGTAGCCCCCAAAGATAATAGCATATACTGAATTAATTCACCTAGGGGGATGATTCCCCCACACAAAATTAGGAAGCAGACTTACCTCGCTCCGAAATTCCAATACCGGCTTCCAAACCCTTCCGATGACTCCAACGGACGCACAACGCTCCAAAACTACCACATAACGGAAAAGCAATGAAAATTCATCCTAATACTCACAACAAATTCAAATTACATACTTTCCCAACCCCGTTCGGAGAAATGACCAAAATGCCCTCGGGCCCACGTGCCCGAAATTCGAAATTTCTCGAAGATACATTCTACCCATAGCCTTACTAACTCAAATATATAATTTACTCAAATATTCATGCTCAATTCGTGGCTAAAATCCAAATTTACATTTTCTAGGTTTTCCTTCAAAAACCCCAATTTCCTACCAATTTTCATGCCTAATTGATGCGAGACAAAATTTCATAGTTTAACATGTGATATACCTTACATTTGAGGTGCATTAATGATAAAAATACACTTGTTATGTGCTTAATAGAGTTTATTTTATGTGTAGGTGAATTGGAGATGGAAACGGAGCTAAAGGGATGCAAATACGTCGAAAATACGCAAAAGGAGAAACCCGGGTGATAGCCGGGCGTTCGCCCCCTAAAGCCTTACCCTACCTGGAGTTAGGGGGGCGTTTACCCCATAAGGCCAGGCAGCCCCTGGCGTTAGTAGCGCGTTAGGGCCCAAACGCCAGGCCTTCCCTGGCCTTAGGGGTGCATTAGAGCCCAAATGCCCGGGGTTCCCAGTTCGGCCAAATCCGAGTTTTGACGAGTTTAAGTGTTTCCCGGTTGAAATAGAAGTCTCCTACACGGTTAGGGTTCGCCCTAAACATATAAATAGACTCATAAAACACAACTACAAGGAGAGATTCGAAGAGGAGAGAAGAGACGAACGGCAAAACATCAATTTGTACAGATTTTCTTCAT
>ML300769.1:0-13295 GCA_005239505.1 Nicotiana paniculata
CAGATAATTTAATTAGACGATTTAAGTGGAAAACTCAACAGGATTGTTAGCTAACCCATAGCTTTAGAATATCGGATCTCATTGAATTTGTATCTAAAATCTCGCAAATTATTTCCTTAAGTTCACAGTTTATTATTCTAGATTAATTTTAGTTAAATATTAGTTCACAGTTTACTATTCTAGATTAATTTTAGTTAAATATTCATATTTTAGTATTCACTTGAATAGATTAATTGTTTGGGTTTAATTTAGTTGATAGTTAATCACAAGTCCCTGTGGGTACGATATCTGAACTTACAATCCTATATTACTTGTCGACCACGTATACTTGCGTGTGCGTTTGGACCCAACAGGCGTATGCCCGGAATTGAATTCCGAGGTCCCAAGCCTTAGAAATTAATTTTTGAAAGAAATTATTTTGCTGAATTATTAATGAAATAAATAAATGAATTAACGTTTGAAATCATTGGTATCGGGCCCGTATTTTGGTTTCGGAGCTCGATAAGGGTTTGTTATGATATTTAAGCCTTGTCTACGAAATTTGGTGAGAATCGAAATTTATTTGACGTGATTCGGACGTCCGGTTGATAAATAGTGAACTTTAAGTGTTCTTGAGAAAAATAATGAGTTTTGAGGTTTAATTCATAGTTTTACATGTTATTTTCATGATTTGATCGCACGAGCAAGTCCNTATCATATTGAACAAATGAGCTCCGATTTCTATTTTGAATGAAGTATTAGATACGTATCGTAATTACGGACCCATAGCAAAAAGAATCATTGAATTTGGACATCGTAGGATTTTATGGTCATTTTACTAAGGTTGCTAGATTTTTCAGGTTAACTACGAAATTGCCACTGATAGCGTATTAAAAATCTGCACTATTTGCAAATATTAAAACCTACATATCTCCTTCATTATAAGGTCAAATTGAGTGATTCAAAAGCCTAATTTGACTAGAATTTCACAAGGAATCCATTGGAGGCATAAAATTCGAGTTTTAGGATTATTTGACACGATAAACGAAGCAGAAAAGCTGGCAGAAAAATATATATATAGTGGGAGACTTCTTCTTCTTCTTCTTCAAATTTTCGAACCCCACAGCCCTAGAAACAAATTTCTTCACCAAATATCATCCCCAAGTCATAGGTAATCAATTATAAACTTTACTCTTTCAATTATTCATTGTTTTTCATCACTTTTAAATCAAAAACTAAGAATTTTCATGGTAAAAATTGAGGGTTTGGATAGAATTAGGAAATTTTGTAAAAATCGAATCTTTACCTCGAATTGAGGTTGGATTTAGAAACTAATTGTATATTTGGGTTGGTGGGTTAATTGGTAAACGTAATTTGGTCTGAACCCCGAGTTTAGACCAAGCGGGCCCGGGGTCGGATTTTCTCTTTTTTTGAGAAAACTTAGGAAAAATTGTAATTTTCAATAAAGTTATTTCCTTTAGCCTTAATTAATGATATTGAGTTAATTATGATTAGATTCGAGCAAGTTAGAGCAAGATTCTAAAGGAAAAGTCATAATTGAGCAGTGAGTGGCCTGCGAAATTGAGGTAAGTGTTTGGTCTAACTTTAACTTAGGGGAATATGAATCCCCACTTGTTTGCTATGTGAAATTCATATGTGGTGTATAGGTGAGGTGTCGAGTATCTATGCACCACCAAATTGCCTGTTAAACATGATCCATTTTCCGTTCCCAGCTTAATTGATTCTTGTCTTAATTGTTCTATGTTCATTATTGTTTCTATGACTAATTGACCTTGTTATTTTATTATTAAATATTGTTGTGGTTATTTTGGAAAGAGTATTGGTTGTTTTAGCTGGTTACCTTGTAGTACAAAATGATTGAGCGGTTTTGTATTGTTTTTACGAGATATATATACATATTTATGTTCCTGTTGGTTTCATGGTTGAGAGGATATTGATGAGGTTATTAGAAAAATATAATTTCTTATTTATAATTGTTGAGACAAAAATATTGTTAAAGGCTTGGCCTAAATTGTGAAATTTATAAATAAACTGATATGAGATGTCTGGTGGGAGCGGGTTGCACGCCGCAACAAGGAGTGATAAGGGTGGACATGTGGGATCGGGTTGCACGCCGTAACAGGAGTAATAAGAGTGAGATATTTAGGGAGGAGAAATAAGGGTGGACAGGTGGGAGCGGGTTGCACGCCGCAACAAGGAGCAATAAGGGAGGGCATTTATATTTTTACTGAATTTCAAAGAAAATAAAGATTTGAAAATCTTAAATGTATATTTTACTATTCTTCATATTTTTGACACTACATTTATTTAAAGTTAAAGTTTGGAAACTTGGAATTTTTTTTTATAATTGGTTATAGCTGAGACATTGAAAAGGCGGTTGAGTTATTTTATTGTCGTTGCAGTATTTAATTATTTGTTTAGATTTCCTTCTTGCTTCATATATTATTGTCACAGATTATATTGCTAAATTCCCGCCGTAGCCTCGTCATTACTTCGTCGAGGTTAGGCTCGGCACTTACTCAGTACATGGGGTCGGTTGTACTGATACTACACTCTGCACTCTTTTATGCATATCCAGGTACTAGCCAACATTAGGGATTTTTAGAGCAGCCATCTATTTATTCAGAGACACGAGGTATATCTGTCGGTGTTCGCATATCCCGAGAGTCTTCTCCTATTTTTATAGAACTGTTTTAGTATATTCAGAACAACTACACTATTTCTTTCATCCCAATATTTGTAGTATTCTTTAGTAGTTCGTGAATTATGACACCAGACTCTGGGGTAGTTCTAGATTTATTTAATTAGTTCGTGGCTCGCTTAATTAATTGTTTATTTATTTTATATTTTGAATTATTTATTGAAAGCCATTAGATCGAGTTTAATTTAAAATTGTTCTATCCGGTTTAAATGATTAATTAACGAAAATAGTTGATCGAACTCTAACATTGGCTTGCCTAGCAAGTGCGGTGTTAGGCGCCATCACGATTCCTAAGGTTGGGGAATTTGGGTCGTGACACAAAAACATCTAAAGGTCGAAGTGGCCTGGTCTTCATCGGGGGCAACATCATCACCTTCAAGATCTATGCTGCCCTCGGACTCGCCCAAATCTTTGGACTCCTCATCGTCTTCGGGATAGGCCAGTTTTTTGGCCTCGACTTCGAGCTCTTTGGCACTCTCGATCTCAGCTGATAAGTCGAAGCCCCGAGCATGAATTTCTTCAAGGGCTTCCTTTCGAGACTGACACTTAGCATGCTCAATGATGTCCTTTCCCGGACCTGAGCCACCTCGGCCTTATAAAATGCCACCATTTCCTCGGCATCTTCTTTTTACTTTGGCCTCTAACTTGACCGTTTCTAAATCCTTGGCCAGATTTTCCCGATCAAAGACGACCAATTTAAGCTAGGACTGGAGATCCTCGATCTTCTTGGCTTGCGCCAAGGACTTCTCCTTTAAACCTCGAAGCTGAACCTTAGCCGAAGCTAGTTGTGCTCGAGCGATTTCCTTTTCTGAGGCCAAGCGGTCCACATTCTTTTTCCATTCTTCTACCTAGGCCTTTACTGCGTCTACCTCTGCCCAAAGTTTTCCAATCTGGTCAAGCTTCTGTTTGACCTGAAAGTTTGGACCATTAGCCACCATAATATGACTCATCATTACTATCCTCAAAGTTTATTCTTACCTGCTCGACCAGGTCAGCATGCTCCTTCAGGGCTGCCTCCAGCTCAGCTTGGAGTTTCTTGACCTCCCCTAATGCTTCTCACTGAGAAGCTTGTAAGAATCCTTATCTCGATGAGCTCCCGGGTCTCGGTCTCGTGGTGGTTTAATTCTTCTCGGTATCAGAGAAAAGTTTCATGATGGAGCACCGAGGCCTACAAATACAAAGGAAAGGGTTACGATTCTTTACGACTTAATCTAAGTGCATAATGCAAAAGGCAGAAAGAGGCATTTGTATGCCTGTTGGGCTTAGTTGAACAGGTAGGGTACTTCCCCCTAGTTCATCTTCGCTTGATCTTCTTCGGTCACCAAGAACCAAAGATAACTTGTGACCCCCACAGGGGCTGAGAGGACCCGATCATCCTCCATTAATGGACATAAATAATTGTCAGTTTCTGGCCAAGATCTGCACTCAGAGCTGGGAACCGGCTTATTAGTTTCGAACTCGAACAAAGCCCGCTGGATTTCGAAGACAGACTCTTCTTTGGTACCGGTAAGTCACCCAGCCCGGTAGAATCTAGACCCTCCAAGAAGTGGTCAAAAGTGTCTGCCACCCCTTGGGACCCTCAGTTGGGCGTCCTTATCACTTCGTGGATCATAGAGTCTGTAAACAAAGGCGACTCGGGGAGGTTTATCACCCCAAGTCCACCCTTCGGGGCATTATCTTCTACCCGAGAAGCACCAGTCGCAACCTCTATGTCGGCCTCCCTAACTTAGGGGAAAATGGCTTCGCCCCTCTATGGTTCGGAGGCCTCGGCCATTGCCTCCTCAACAGTCCCCCTAGTTTGAGGCAGTACGATGTTGCCTCGAAAATGGGCCACCAGTTTGGAATTTTCTTCTTCTTCTTCTTCGAACTCATCCCTCAGCTGGTGGACTGAGTCCAATGGGATCTCTCGAGCGCGGATGTCTACCTTGGATTTGCGCACCAACCTCCTTTTCAATTTTTTCTTCTCCGAGTTCGGAGAACTCGGATGCCTTCTCTTCCTCTTCTCCTCGCCCTACCTCGGAGTAGGAGACTCGACAGGGCTATCCTCGTCCCCGGATGGAGGCCTCATTACAACATCCTTCCTAAGGCCTGCAAAGAAAAAAGAAATGAGTAAGCACGGAAGAAGCCCAAGTATTGTCCACTCTAGGAATGAATCTTACCATGAGAACGTGCCTCCCGTCGTCCCTTCAAAAGTTTGCCCTATGCGTGCTCGGAGTACGGTTTCTTAGAGACGATGCCCTCGACCCACTCCTTGAGATGAGAGACTGCCTTTGTAACCTGAGCAACAACTGCACTGCAACCAAACAATCGGTAAGAAAGTGGAAAAGGAGAGCAAAAATATTAAATTCTAGGAAAAGAAGAACTTTACATTCGTTTTGTGTTCCACTCTTCGAGGAACGACATGTCCTCATCCAGGATCAAGTCCGAGGTCCTCACTCAGACGAATCGGCCTAGCAAACCTTGGTCTCGATCCTCGTCGATGCTCTAGAATGGGGCTTTGGTGGACCGACGGGCAAGTTTGATTAGTCCCCCCAGAAGAATCGGGGACTGTATAGGCGCATCGTATGATCAATGGTGAAAAGGCATATGTCAATCTTGTTCACAAAAAATCGAAGGAGAATGACTATCCTCCAGAACGAGGAGTGGATCTAACAAAGGCACACATCATACCTTTTGCAGAACTGGATGATCACCGGGTCCAACAGGCCTAACGTAAAGGGATAAGTGTAAAACTTGACACCTTTTCACCCCGGCCAGGAAAGGGTGAAGGTTTCCCAACCTTGAAGTCGGCGGTCACCGAGCACCCTGTATTAGTGGTAAATAAGTGATACACATGGAATTGTATTTAGCTGACAGAGCATGATACGTGGAACAATGAGGAAATGAAAACTGGCATATTTCATTTAAAAGATATATGAAGCACGAAAAGTACGGGGCAAACACCTACGAGATAATAAAGAACCAATGTTCGAACCTAAACAGCTGTTGAAAAGGTACCAGCAAAATGAATCAATACTGGAAAGAGGGAAGATTCACGAACCCACAATTAATGAGGAAGGGGAATCATAATCGTTACAAAATCCCTATAGACAGTTACGATTACCAATCATAATGGGAAATTAATGCCATTAAAGCTAATAATGATTCCGCCATAAATATGAGGAAACGTTATATTTGTAAACTCCTATATAAGGGGAGAGAATCTCATTTGTAAACACAAGTTCTGAGTACTATCAAAATATATTCACTTTCTCTTGCTTATTCAGTGCAATCAATTATTCTTTCTTTTTAGGTACTTTCTATCAATTTTATTTCCTTTTAACCGAATTACTAAGGAAGTAAGGAATTATTTGGTTATCAGTAACCCGATTTCTTCTAAAAATAGTCCTTGCCTAAAAATCTTATTTTTTGGTTAAACAAATTGGTTCCGTTACCAGGAATCTGATAATCTTTTACTTTCCAAATCCTTCTTTCTCACAACTAAATCATGTCAACTATCAACAAAAATGACCAAAAGGAGGGAGGATCTCCTCTAATCCCTTCACCACAGGAATCTCCACGCAGTCTCGAGAAAGAACACCTGAAAGATCAACATCTCACACAAATGATCAACATGGAGACGAGCAGACTGTCGAGCAAGACGCTTTAAAACAATTGATCGCAGAACATGTGAACAATGCTCTCCAAGCTTTTGTTAGGGGATTTCCAACTGCACCACCAACTCCTCCCCCAAACAATACTTCAACCATAGAAATCCACGCTCGCGGCTTGCCAATTCAGGAAGCGGGGAAACTCCAAATGAATCACGCGATGGGAGGTTAGGTACACCAAATAACTCTAATTTATAAAATTTGGTACTAACTTTGCAGAAACAGATGAAAGAGCAAAACGACCGCATAGAACAAATACCTGGCGTACCACCTGTGATTAAAGGAGTGGATATCGATAAATATTCACAACAACCTTGGAAGGCGAGCGCGACCCCATTGTCCATTCCTAAGAAGTTCAAAATTCCTGACATCCCAAAATATGATGGAACAACTGACCCACGAGATCACATAAATGCATTCACAACAAGCGTAAAAGGCAATGATTTGACCAAACAAGAGATTGAGTCAGTTTTGGTCAAAATATTTGGAGAAACACTCACTAAAGGGGCATTAACATAGTATTCTCTTTTACCTGAAAATTCTATTGATTCTTTTGCTGAGCTTGCAGATTTATTCATAAAAAGCACATTCGGGAACTCAAAAAGTCGAAAAAAGGATGAAAGATATCTTTAAGGTAAAACAAGGAGATACTGAGTTACTCAGGGAATTTGTGGATAGATTTCAACGTGAAAGAATGATGCTTCCACGAGTACTTGATAATTGGGCAGCCATGGAGTTCGCAAGTAATTTAAATTAAAAGAGCTCAGAAGCCATGAGAAAACTTAAGGAAAGCTTACGAGAATTCCCAGCTACAACATGGAATGATGTATATAACAGGTACAACACCAAGCTGCGAATTGAAGAAGGCATCATCGCACAATCAAAGGTTGATGAAAGAACAAATTCAAGGCGATCAGAATCTGAGTGTTGGCCCATGTCACTGAATGGGTTTTGAAGAATGACAAATGTTGACAAGTTGAACCAGGTCCATCAAAGCATACACACCTGAATGGAGCAGTTGGCATAAGAATCGTACAAGCATAGGAGATATCAGTGATTGTTGAGTATCAAAGAATTAAGAGGATGTCTCCTAATACGAAAAGATTGCAAATTGATGAAGATGACAGAAGTTGAATTCAGTTAGGACAGAAATAAATGAAGGAAGTTGAGTTATATTTGAACTCGTTTACTCAAGTAGAGTTGGATCAGAAATAAACCACGGACTCAACAACTGACTCTATAAATACTCAAAGTATTACTGCTGAAATTTTATTGACGCACAAAGACTAAATTGAATCAAGTTCTGAAAGCAAAATTTCCAGATATTTGCAAGCAGAAGTATTGTGCAAAGGCTACAGTTCAACTAGAAGAAACAGTTCCATCTGTTTATCAGTGAGTCTAGTTGGTTGTAGTAGGAGTTTTAACATTGTATCTTTTCAGCTTTAATAGAAGCAATTGTAATAGGTACACATTGTTCAAGTTAGAGTTAGCTTGAAGTCTGTAGAAATTAGCTAGAGGCTAGTTGATACAAAGAGGATTAGAGTTAGTCCTAGGATTACAAAAGAGTTTATTTTGTAAGTTCGTTTGGCTCAGAGTTTTTAGTGAAGTGTTGGAGAAAATCCTACTGAGGAGTAGGTCGTGGTTTTTTCACCTTTTGAGCCAGGTGTTTTCCACGTAAAATATCTATGTCTTTACTTTACTGCTTTAATATTCCGCAAATAGTAGTAAGTAGTATACCAAGAAGAACCATGTTCTTCTTATTAGAAAGCACTCAAAAATTGGGTACTGCACAATGAACTTATAATATTGTGTGGTATTGACGTCTAAAACATCAATTGGTATCATAGAAAGTTATCCTTGAAAAGGCTAACACCTTGGAAAAGATGAAGATGAGTGCACCACCTGGGAACTGGGAAGGTCAATCAACTGCAAGGCCACCACTCTTCAATGGCCAGTGCTATTCTTGGTGGAAGAATAGAATGAAGGACCACCTTATTGGAGAGGACTATGAACTCTGGGACATAGTCACTGATGGACCACTTGCAACAATGAAGAAAACTGCTGAAGGTGTAGATGTACCTAAGACTAGGACTGACTGCACGACTGAAGATCTGAAGAAGTGGGAGAAGAATGCCAAAGCAAAGAAGTGGCTAGTGTGTGGATTAGGACCAGATGAATACAGTAGAATCCAAAGCTGCACCACTGCCAAGGAAATCAGGGATACTCTACAAGTATCCCATGAAGGAACAACTCAAGTAAAGAGGTCTAGAGGTACACTACTATACTCTCAGTATGAAAAATTCACTATGAAAGAAGGAGAGACAATTCAAGAAATGTACACAAGGTTCACAACCTTGACAAATGAACTCAACTCTCTTGGAAGAATCATACTTGAAGAAGACAAGGTAGAGAAGATCTTGACAAGGGTTCTGCCTATCTCCTGGGAAAGCAAGATCACTGCTATCCAGGAATCCAAAAATATGGCAACCCTTAGACTGGATGAGTTGATTGGAAACCTCACTGCTTATGAACTCAGAAGGCAAACCATGAAGATGGATGCCTCAAAGAAGGAGAGAAGTCTAGCACTGAGGATCATTGAGGGAGCTGATCTGGAGGAGGATGAGATGGCCATGATAACCAAAGAATTCAGAAACTTTCTCATGAGGAAAAAGGGCATCTCCAGGGGAGGAAACTTCAACAAGGCAAAGGCACCAGAAAGGTCAGCTAATGAGGGATGCTACAAGTGTGGAAAGACTGATCATCTCATCAAAAACTGCCCTCAGTGGGAAGTAGAATGGAGGAAGGAAAGATATGAGAGAAGGAACATGAGGAAGGAACATGTTAAACCCAAGACAAACACAACAAAGGCTATGGTTGCTGCTTGGGGGGGGGGAAGTTCAGATGAAGAATCATAAGATGAGGAGACTGAAGATCAGGCTCTCATGGCAATTAGAGAATCTGATGAGGAGACTTATGAAGAACCAGAGGTTCAAGTGAGAGGAGGCATTCAGATTTGGTACTTGGATAGTGGCTGCTCAAAGCATATGACTGGGAATATGGAACAGTTCCTTTCACTTAAAAGTCTCAAAGGAGGAAATGTCTCCTTTGAAAATAGAAAGAAAGGTGAAATCATTGGGGTTGGTAAGGTAGGTAAGGATGATACACGATCTATTGAACATGTGTATCTAATAGATGGCTTGAAATATAGTCTAATCAGTGTATCACAACTATGTGACGAAGGTAACCTGGTTGCTTTTACTTCCACAAACTGTTTTGTGATTAACCTACTTACTAACAAGATTGTTTTGCAGGGAAAAAGAATGAATAACATCTATGTCATAGATTGTCCACACTGTCTGAAAATGAACTCACTTTCTAAGTGTGTTGGACAGTAATCCCCTCATGTGGCACAAACGACTTGGCCATGCAATTCTAACTCAGCTTAACAAACTAGTCTCTAAGAACTTAGTGGTAGGACTTCCTAACATTAAGTTCAAGGAAGACAAAGTTTGTGAGGCATGTGCCAGGGGGAAACAGGTAAGGTCCTCTTTCAAAAGTAAGAAAATGGTCAGTACCACCAGGACGTTGGAACTGGTTCATATGGATCTATGCGGTCCTATGAGAACTTTAAGTAGAGGTGGTAAGAGATATGTGATGGTGCTAGTTGATGATTTTTCAAGGTTCACTTGGACCTTATTCCTGTCATCTAGGGATGAAACATTTAATATGTTCACCTCATTTGTTAAGAAAGCTCAAAATCAATTGGGACATCAACTGGCATCAATAAGATCTGACCATGGTACTGAGTTTGAGAATACCAAGTTTGCTGAGTTCTATGATGAACATGGTGTCAATCATAATTTTTCTGCTCCTAGAACCCCACAAAAAAATGGGGTTGTTGAAAGGAAAAACAGAACTCTTGAAGACATGGCAAGAACCATTCTTCTATCAAGCAAACTACCTCACAACTTCTGGGAAGAAGCAATTAACACTGCATGCTACATTATTAATATATGCATGACCAGACCTCTGGTAGAGAAAACTCCCTATGAATTACTTAAAGGGAGAAAGCCCAACTATCCCATCTTAGGGCTTTTGGATGCTAGTGTTATGTGCATAATAATGGCAAAGATTCTCTAGGAAAATTTGATCCCAGAAGTGATGAGGGAGTGTTCTTGGGATATTTAACACATAGCAAATCTTATAAAATATACAATAAAAGAACTATGTGTGTAGAAGAAATTATACATGTTGTCTTTGATGAAACTAACACTTTATCTGAGAGACAGGAACCAAAAGATGAGGAGCTTGGACTGGTGAGGAGCAATGACCACATTGAAGCACCTATGGCAGATGAAACAGGTGATGGACCAGGTTTAACAACCCCACGCAACTCGACTAGGGGAATTCTACATGAAAATACTGGCCCTGATCCTGTTCCACAACTACAAGACAACATGGAACAATCCAGAAGTGAACAACTGGTACTCAAACCACACAGATATCAGAGTTCTCACCCTCTTGAGAACATCATAACAGACTTGAGATCTGGAATCAAAACTAGATCCTCCTTGAAAAATCTGTGTGCGTTTGATGCATTTCTATCCTTGATTGAACCAAAGAACATTGTTGAAGCCCTGCAAGATGCTGACTGGGTAACAGCCATGCAAGAAGAGCTGAATCAATTTGAGAGGAGTCAAGTATGGCACTTGGTACCCAGGCCACTAGACAAATCAGTAATTGGCACCAAGTGGGTCTTCGGGAACAAGCTCGATGAGGATGGAACTGTTACAAGAAATAAGGCTACACTGGTTGTTCAAGGATACAACTAAGAAGAGTAAATTGACTATGATGATACCTTTGCTCCTGTGGCAAGATTGGAGGCAATCAGACTTCTTATAGCATTTGCTGCACACATGGAATTCACTCTTCATCAGATGGATGTAAAGAGTGCCTTTCTTAATGGCTATTTGAAGGAAGATGTATTTGTAA
Source organism: Nicotiana paniculata (assembly GCA_005239505.1). Lineage (NCBI taxonomy): Eukaryota > Viridiplantae > Streptophyta > Magnoliopsida > Solanales > Solanaceae > Nicotiana > Nicotiana paniculata. The sequence continues at coordinate 11,344 of ML300769.1, forward strand.
AACAGCCTCCTAGTTTTGAAATCAAAGAGTCACCTGATCATGTATATAAACTCGACAAGGCTCTCTATGGTCTCAAGCAAGCGCCTAAAGTTTGGTATGAGAGATTGTCAAAATTCCTGCTGGAACATGGGTACAAATAAGGCAAGATAAATAGTACTTTGTTCCTAAAGGAAAAGGGAAAAGATCTTCTGATTGTGAAAATATATGTTGATGATATCATATTTGGGGAAACTACTGAAAAGCTTAGCAAGGAATTTGCTACATTAATGGGGAGTGAGTTTGAAATGAGTATGATGGGTGAGCTAACCTTCTTCTTAGGTTTGCAAATCAAACAAACTCCACATGGCACAATGATACATCAACAGAAGTATATGAAAGAAATCCTCAAGAAATTCAAAATGGAGGATTCAAAGGAGATAGATACCCCAATAGCCACAGCTACAAAATTGGATGTGGATGAACCTGGTTCATCCGTTGATCAGAAGACATACAGAGGGATGATTGGGTCTCTACTCTATCTTACTACAAGTAGACCTGATATTGTGTTCAGTGTGGGACTATGTGCTAGGTTTCAAGCAATCCAAAGGAGTCCCACCTTGCTGCAGTAAAAAGAATTTTAAGATATCTGAAGGGCACCACTGATCTGTGCCTTGGTATCCTAAAGGTAGTAATTTTGACCTTGTAGGATATGCTGATGCTGATTATGCAGGTTTCCTGGTTGACAGGAAAAGTACTTTAGGCATGGCTCACTTTTTGGGTTCCTGCCTTGTCTCTTGGGCCATCAAGAAACAAAATTCAGTAGCCTTGTCTACTGCTGAGGCTGAATATGTGGCTGCAGCCTCTTGCTGTGCCCAGTTACTATGGCTCAAGCAACAACTCCTGGACTTTAGTATAGATGTGGGATGCATTCCTATTTACTGTGATAACACTAGTGCAATTAGTATGACTAAGAACCCGGTTCATCACAAGAGGACTAAGCACATAGATGTTAGGCACTATTTCCTGAGGGATAACTATAAAAGGGAATTATCTCAATCGATTATGTGCTACTGATCGTCAAATTGCTGATATATTTACCAAAGCATTGAGTAGGGAGCATTATGAGAGAAACAAGCTTGAATTAGGGATGATTAAGATCACCTAATTGAAAAACAAAAATTGAAAAAAAAACTGAAAAATTGAAAAAAGAAGAAGGAAGTTTTCTTTGGCTAGAAAATTTTAATTAAGTACTTAATCAGATTAATCATTGCTCAGTACTATGTCTTTATTTCCATACTCTTCTACCATGTATTAATATGATTCCCTAGTTACTAATGATGTTTCTCTATCTTTGTGAATTGAGGCAAAATAAAGATTTTTAACAGGATGAACCTGGTTCATCCATGCTGGTTTACATGACTGACAAGGTACATTCTCATCTCCATACATGTATTAATTCAATTACATTCATACATGAGCAGGACTCTATCCGTTTATGGTTCAAATTCATATTCTCGTACTTACCCAAATAATGAACCAGTTCCAAGAAGTCTCGTCTCAATTAATTAGACTGGATTTAGGGGGAAAGTAACTGTCTAATCAATTCCAATCGCTGACAGTCCTTAATTGATTAGTATCCTACTTGGCTTAATACACTTCTGTTGTAATCTCCCCAGCCACAAGTTATAAATAGGCCATCATTACCCATTGTGCATAAAGCAACAGTCGAACCTTGTTCAACTTACTCAACTCAAAATCCCTACTGCCTTTTATTTTCTTCTCTCTCTAACAAAATCAAAATCATGTCATCTCCTCCACCAGCTTCTTCCGACCCATCCCCAAACTGAGATTATGATGGGGGAAACTATGAATCCGACTCAAACTCTATGTCAGTTTATAGTTCCGAGTCCCCTGAAAAATCATCAACCCCAGAACACTCTACAATCCCTGAACCCACACCAAACCCTACCCCA
>MDKI01161710.1:0-46925 GCA_005239505.1 Nicotiana paniculata
ACTGATCAGCATATAGCTGTTTTGGATTGTTGTTTGTTGTTGTATCGTTAGCTTTTTGGTTCGTCTCTCCCATAGCCAAAGGCTGGGGAGAGATTGCAGCAGCCATGGCTGCCCAAGCTCAATCAACACGACAAAACCTAGAGAGAGAAAGAAGAGAGAAGGGAGAGCATCCGGCTAGGGTTTTCAAAAGGATTTTTTATATGATGTTTATGTTCATTTATAAGTAGTCTATTACAAAAATTGGTCAATTCATAAAATATTACTAATATTAGCCAAAAATTAACAATATTAGCCGATTAGCTATTTGTAGCAAAAAAGATCAAATTTTTGCTTTCTTTTGAATGAGTGTTTTAGAATAGATTGGATACGTCTTAAGGAGCTTGAATCTCAGTTTTGGGATAATTTGCTAGAGTTTTAAGGTGGGTTGACCTGACAATTCCAAGTAGAAGATGAATATAAAAAAATGGTATGTGTATCACACCGTGTATCATTAGTATATCACATATGTATCATATTTGTATCAAATGGGTATCACATGTATATTCATGTATACATGTGTGTGAGATACATGCGTGATACATGTTTGATACATGTGCCGCAGAAGAATTTTTTGAACTCGATTTTAACTACGAATTTTGATACCAAATCAATCCAAAACACCTCCAATCTACCTCAAATTTTGTATATTGACACATCTATATATTTATGAATTTCAACTATACCCATTGAAAAAGGTCCTATTTTCCTTAGATTTTTGGAATCTTGTATATATTTTTATTTTTTTTAATTTCGTCACCTTATTTGCTACTTCATCCATAAAATTCCCTCTCCGTTTTGCATCTAATATTGTTGATCACGCTTAAAAATATGGAAGGAGATTTTTGCGTATAATTCTTGAATAAAAAGAACCTTATTTATTTGGATTTTTAATTTTATATGCTTGGCTAATTTTTACAAGTCTATAATGAATGGATAGAGGTCAGTAAGTTGAAACTTATTTGGGACATTTCCGTATAATTTCCTAAGTATAGTTGTCTTTTGGGTTGACTTTTCGTGTTCATGTATCACAAATAACAAACTAACCATAGAAGGTAAGCATCTATAAGATATTCTCACATTTTATAAAGAGGAATTTTCATAAAGCATTACAGTTTAGAGCTTAATTCGATACGTAATTATAATTTGCCTAATTATCATTCGTAGCTATTGTTCAATTGTCAGTTTATATCACTTGTATTTAGACGTGCAGTGAATACAACATACGTGAATTGTATTCGTTCTCGCGACAAATATAACTTATGCATATAATGTATATGTTTGTTGTAACGCAAAATTTCTTTTATATACTTCAATTTGTTTTCATACTTTAATTCGGATCGACCTTTTACTTAAAGTGATAAGACATTTCAGTTTTTTGACAAAATCCGATACCAAATACTTCATCGGTTGCAAAATTACATGTCTTCCTTACCTGTTTCGTCTACTAACAAAAAAAAGTATATAACTTACTATATATAGTATAAGTTTGAAATTTAATATTTTTATTTTATTCTTAATGACTTATAGATTGACATGACACATTTAAAACTGTACAATATTTAAAAGATATTTTTTGCATATTATACTAACTTTTAATTCATAAGATTCAAAAATCCTTTTTATATTTTTATAACTTCATGCCTATATTGTATGGGTCAAAATCTGGCTAAGGATATTCGACACAAAGTGGTATTATTAAAAGTAATTTGACCGAGGTCGACTAATGACTAATGAATCTCATTGCCGAGCAGTCGATCGTTGCCGAGGTCAAGTGTCAGAAGGGCAGCAACGGTTATTTTAGTGACAGGATTTTTGAGGGAATATTCCATATATTCCCTCTGTTTGTACTTTTAAGGTTAATCAGGAGTATGCCCCTTATAAATAGAAAGAGAAATCAGGTGATAGGCATGTAATATTCTTTGATAAGAACTTTCTTGAAAAGTAGACTCTACATATAAATACAAAGATCACATTTCGATTATTATATACTTTTTCCATCATATCCGAGAAAGTCTTCAATATTCTCATAGTTATTTTCATCCATCATTGTGAGAAAGAAGAATCATCCCCCTCATTCAATATTGAGTGAATCATTCTCCTTATTTACATTTAGTGCCATTTATTGTTATTTAATGCTTGATATTCCCATCTCATTATTGACCTTGAAACATTAAATATACGTTATATTAAATCTATTCTGACACCGTTCTACACCCTCTTCTGGTTTTAATATGAATTGACTTCATCCATGTAGATTGATTATAGAACGCCATCAATGTAGATTGATTATAGATATGAGTTATTATCTTTAACTAGATTTAACCTCTCGTATATTAAATTAATTAGTTTAACCAAAGGTTCATATTGTTTGGTCAAACAATTTGGCACCGTCTGTGGGGATTTTCTAGTCAAAGTTTTAGTTGCTTCCAGATCTATAACTAGCCAAAAAAATGTAAAACCCTATATTTTCTTGCGCATACAGATCTAACATGGCAGGTAACGGAGAAGAAAGGATGAATGCGGTAGCCGATTTCACCACCAACCTCTTAAACACCATCAACGAGGTCTTCGAAACAGAGGGTGAGGATGTAACGCCAAACGCCTCTCCCAGGTGAAGTGTCTCACCCCTTCCTCGCGGTTGTATCACAACATCCCACGGTAAATAAGTCTCCACGTCCACAACGGAAGAGGCACCACCTGGGGTGAAGAAGCTGCTCGAAGCTTGGGTGATGAATACGTTGACCAGCATCCTTGACAAACCCGCTCAAAAAGGCGATAAGAGAAAGCGCAAGGACCTGCATTGCACCTATCACAGTCGAGCAGCACCGCCCTCCTCCTCCCGTAGCAGGTAACACTCACAATGTTAAAAATGCAGGTGACGACACCCTAGCAGCAATTTTAAGAAAGATGGAAGAAATGGAGAACGAAACTAAAATGCTTCGAGACCAAATGAAAGAGCATCAAGAAAGGGTGGCAAAATATTGGACGTCCCAAAACTCTTACCAAAAAGAGATGTCGGTCGATTAGTTTAGCAGCCGTACAATGATGAAGCCGTACCACATGCCATACCTAAAACCTTCAAAATGTCGTCGTTCCTGAAAATATACAATGGTACGATAGACCCTGAGGATCATGTGACTCACTATGTCACCGCAGTAAAAGGCAACGACCTCGTTAAAGAGCAAGTATCCTTTATCCTATTGAAAAAGTTTGGCGAAACCCTCATCGGGGGTACATTAACTTGGTATTCACAGCTACGTGCATGCTCCATTGAAATATTCAAAGAGATGGCCGACAAGTTCGTAACGGCCCATGCCGGAGCTAAAAAGGCAGAGGCGAGAGTGAATGATATATTTGCCATCAAACAATCACTCGGAGAAGGACTGAGGGACTTCCTTGCTCGATTCAACCGTGTAAGGATGACCTTACCGAATGTATCAAAAGGAATGGCTGTAGAAACTTTCCAAAATGGGTTGAATAGAATTGGTTCAAGGGCGACCAGAAAGTTGCTGAGTCAGCTCATGAAATATCCCCTGCCAGTTGGGACAAAATACACAACGTCTATTGCGCCGAAGTCCGAGATGACGAAGATGACCTAAATGGGCCAACCCAACGGTTGACCTCAGTACAAGCCGAGTCCAGAAAAGATCGGAGAAACTACAACAGAAGGGATCTAACAGGTCCACGATCCAACCGAGAAAGACATCAACCATATGTCAGAGGCGCCATCATGTCGCCTTCCCGCCATGACGAATTCCTGTCTAAGCCAAGAAGAGGGACTCACCGAAGCGAGGGATGTATGCCTCCCTTACTATTTGCTCACAATTTTTGTGTTTCACCCTCAGAAATAGTCTACGCATTGGAGAAGCTCAGCCCAAAAGTGAAGAGCCGCAGAAGATGAGGTCTGATCCGAACACCAGGAAGTCAAACGTCCTCTGCGAATTCCACCAGGAACGAGGTCATAAAACTGAGGACTGTATCACTCTAAGACAAGAGGTCATGAACATGCTTCACCAAGGACACTTGAAAGATCTGTTGAGCCACCGAGGAAGGGCCAACTTCGCTTGAGGACGTGAAAAGCACTAGGGCCCACCAAAACCACCTTCTCTAGCTCAAATCATTCAAATGGTCATCGGAGGGGGCGATGACGCATCGATCAACAGCGTAAAGTTCACCACCATCCATAAACTCAAAGGGTCGATCACTCATGAACGGTACGACAAACTCGAAGAAAGTATCATCTTCGATAAGTCAGATACCCACGTTGAACGAACATCTGGAGAAATCAGACTCCCCGTCTTGGCCAGTGCCGTCACTCTGGAAACCACATTCGACATCATGGATCAGGACATGGCGTAATATGCCATAATAAGTCGGCCTTGGATACACACCATGAAGGCCATCCCCTCCAGCTTGTACCAAGTTATCAAATTTCCCACCCCATGGGGAGTATTCAACATCCGAGGAGAAAAACACACTTCCTGAGAATGCTATCGCATCGCCCAGTATTGTACATACACCCAAGAGATAAAGGGCAAAGCCAAAGAGACATACCAATTAACAGGGTTGAGGTTGAGCGGTGATGAAAGGAAGGACGTCATCAAAGAACCCAAAATCATACAGGCCACATGATCAACCATAGAAGACCTTGACCCCATCTAACTTGATGATAACGACCACAGCAAGAAAGCCTACATCGGCCACAAGCTTCAGGAACCAGGTAAGTTACGTAATTTCTTAACTAATAACGCGGACTTGTTTGACTTTTCCTGTGCAAACATGCAAGGTATCTGTCACGACCCAAACTGGAGGATCATTACTAGCACCCGGGCCATACTTGTCAAGCACTAACGTACATTTTATCTAACCTTCCTTAATATCTTTAAGGTCTGATGAGATCAATATAACTGGTAGATATAGATCATGAACAATCAACAATGAAAGAAAATGGCATGAACATACATAACATGGGCTGACAAGACTTCCAAGAAACTACATATAAGGTACGAGCTACCGCGCCGCCATGAAAGACTATACAACAAAAATCAGCCGACGAGGCATACCAAACTATACATGAGTCGACACCTGTCTATGACTCTCTATCTTGAATCTGGAACAGGTAAGGGTATTTAGACTTCATCTCCTCTTCTACTTCCCATATCATTTCTTCCATGTTCTTGTTCCTCCACAATACTTTGACAGAAGCTACATCCTTTGTTCTCAGCTTGGGGACTTGTCGGTCTAATATAGCCACTGGCACTTCTTCATATGATAGATCCTCTATAACTTGTACATCTTTGATAGGGACGACCCGAGAAGGGTATCTAATACATTTACTCAGCATAGATACATGGAATACCGGGTGGAAAAATTCCAATTCGGATGGAAATTCTAACTCATAAGCAACCTGTCCAATTCGTTGAAGAATTTTGTATGGATCGATATACCGCGGACTCAGCTTACTCTTCTTCCCAAAATGCATGAAACCCTTCATCGGCGAGATCCTCAGGAAAACCCAATCACCAACCTCAAACTCCAGATCATGACATCGGACATCAGAATAAGACTTTTTCTTGCTTTGCGCCGTCCTCAGCCGCTCTTGTATCAGTTTCACCTTCTCAATGTCTTGGTGAATCAAATATGGCCCATATAGTTTTGTTTCACCGACTTCGAACCATCCAAGTGGTGATCTACATATCCTCCCGCATATTGCCTCGTACGGGCCCATTTTAATACTGGAATGGTAGCTGTTATTGTAGGAAAATTCTATGAGTGGAAGATGGTCATCCCAATTCCCCTTGAAATCCAGAACATATGCTCGTAGCATATCTTCAAATGTCTGAATGGTACGTTCAACCTGTCCGTCAGTTTGTGGATGGAATGCAGTGCTGAGATTCACTTGTGTGCCTAAACATTTCTTAAAAGACCTACAAAAGTTAGTGGCAAATTGAGCTCCTCCGTCTTATATAATAGATACTGGCACACCATGAAGCCTAACAATCTCCTTGATATACAACTTTACATAATCTTCAGCTGTGTAAGTTGTCTTAACTGGTAGAAAAAGGGCACATTTTGTAAGTCGATCAACTATCACCCAGAGGGAGTCAAACTTATGATAAGAGCGAGGTAATCCAATAATGAAATCCATATTAATCACCTCCCATTTCCAGGTCGGAATCTCTATATTATGAAGCAATCCACTGGGTTTTTGATGTTTGATTTTTACTTGTTGACAATTAGGACACTGGACTACAAATTCTGCAATAGACTTCTTATGTTATCCCACCAATACTGCTTCGTACATCATGATACATCTTTGTCGAGCCGGGATGGATGGAATATCGAGATTGATGAATCTCAATCATAATCTTCTCTCTCAACCCTGCCACGTTAGGCACACATAATCGGCCCTGGTATCTCAGTGCCCCATATACTCTGATCTCAAAAGTCGTGTTTTTACACTGTTGAATGCTCTCTCTCACTCTCAATCGTACTAAGGTAGGATCTTCATATTGCCGTGCTTTTATCTCGGCTACCAAAGATGATTCTGATGTATTCTGTACAGTAACACCTCCGTCATCAGAGTCTAACAATCTGATTCTCGTATTGGCTAGATGAAGAAGCTCTTTAGTCAACCCCTATCTACCTGCCTCAATGTGTACTAAGCTTCCCATTGACTTACAACTGAGAGCGTCTGCCACAACATTGGCTTTACCCGGATGGTAAAATATATCGACATCGTAATATTTTAGTAATTCTAGCCACCTACACTGCCTCAAATTCAACTCCTTCTTCTTGAAGATGTATTGTAAACTCTTCTGATCTGTGTAGATGTCAACATGGACGCCGTATAAGTAGTGTTTCCATATCTTCAAAGCATATATTACTGCATCCAATTCCAAATCATGGGTCGGGTAATTCTTTTCATGCTTCTTCAATTGCCTTGATTCATAAGCAATCACCTTCCTATGTTGCATCAATACGCACCCCAAACCTATACCTGAGGCATCACAACATACCACATAACCTTTTGTTCCTTCTAGGAGAATGAGCACTAGCGCAGATGTCAATCGATTCTTTAATTCCTGAAAACTTCGTTCACAAGCGTCAGACCACTTGAACTTAGTAGCTTTTTGTGTTAACTTAGTCAATGGTGTTGATATAGAGGAAAACCCTTCTACAAATCGCCTATAATATCCTACTAGCCCCAGGAAGCTGTAGACTTCTGATGGTGTTGTAGGTCTTGGCCAATTCTTTACTGCATTGATCTTTTGAGTGTCGACACTAATACCCTCATCGGTTATAACATGGCCAAGGAATGCTACTGAGTTCAGCCAGAATTCACATTTGGAGAGCTTAGCATATAACATACGATCCTGAAGCGGCTGTAATACTATCCACAAGTGGCCCACATGTTCCTCCTCCGAACGAGAATACACCAAAATTTCATCAATGAATATGATCACGAACACATCAAGATAGGTCCTGAATAAAGTATTCATGACATTCATAAAAGTTGTTGGAGCATTTGTTAGCCCGAACAACATCACCAAGAACTCGAAGTTCCCATATCTTGTCTAGAAGGCCGTGTTTGGAATATCATTCTCCTTAACCCTCACCCGATGATACCCTGAACGTAAGTCAATCTTGGAGAAATACTTGGCACCCTGGAGTTGTTCAAACAGGTCGTCAATCCTTGGAAGTGGATACTTGTTCTTTATAGTAAACTTATTCAATTGTCAATAATCGATACACATCCTTAACGACCCATATTTTTTCCGCACGAACAGGACTGGCACACCCAAAGGTGAAGTGCTAGGCCTAATGAAGCCCTTATCCAGCAAGTCCTTCAACTGCGCATTCAACTTTCGCAACTCTTCCGGGGCCATCCTGTATGGAGGAATAGATATGGGTTGAGTGTCAGGCAACACATCAATGCTAAACTCAATCTACCTTTCAAGAGGAAGTCCTGGGAGTTCATCTGGGAACACATCTGGAAATTCATTAACCACGGGGATTGATTGTAGAGTAGGCGGCTTCACCTCCGCATCCCTAAAGAGAACGAGATGATAAATGTAACCTTTTGAGATCATATTCCTTGCCTTAAGATAGGAAATAAACCTACCTTTCAGCGTAGCAATCTTCCCCTTCCATTCAATGACAGGTTCATCAGGAAATTGAAACTTAACCATCTTCGTACGAAAATCAACATTTGCATAGCATGAGGCCAACCAGTCCATTCCCATTATCACATCAAAGTCAACCATTTCTAATTCAAATAAATTGGTCGAGGTTTGACGACTACAAATCATCAGTGTGCAACCTCTATATACCCTTCTAGCAATCACAGAATCTCCTATCGGAGTAGATACCGCAAGTGGTTTACTTATCAATTCAGGTTCAACGCCAAACTTATTAGCTGCAAAGGGTGTAACATAAGATAATGTTGATCCCGGATCAATCAACGCATATACATCGTAAGAAAACATAGATAATATACTTGTAACAACATCCGGAGATGACTCAAGATCCTGTCGACCTAATAGAGCAAAGGTTCGATTTTGAGCACCCTCGAACTCGGCACTACACCTCTACCTCTACCACGACCTGTCAACTGCTGAAAACCCCGTGCTGGAGGTCGAACTGATGAGGAAGAACCAGACACAGATCCAGTTGGATGATCCATACCACCACCTTCTCTGTTAGGACAATCCCGCATCATATGGCCAGGCTGTCTGCAAGAATAGCACGCATCAGAACCTCGACGGCAAAATCCAAAGTGGGCCTTGCCGTACTGATCACAACGGGGTGTTGGGGGTCTCGTCTGACCAGTATCTCTATGATATTGCGAGTCTGATGCTCACGAACTCTGACCGGGACCAGAATTGGTAAATCAATCATACCGAGGCCTCTAAACCTGTGGAGGAGCACTAGCTACATGTGGCTCCGAACTCCTCGAAGACAGGGTCCTGATACTACCTCTAAATTCATGAGAATACCCAAAAATTCTCGACCTCTTATGATGGCCCCTATCCTGCTCACTATCTGCCCTTTGCTGGCGCTTACGATCCTCTAGGGTCTGGGCATAATCCTGAATACGGGAAATATCCATGCCCTCTACCAAGGAGGTTGTCGTGCACTCATTTATCGGATGTGGTCCCAATCGATTCACGAACATATGCACCATATCACTCATCTCGGCCACCATATGGGGAGCATACCTTAGTAAAGAATCAAACTGCATACTACACTCTTGCACAATCATATTACCCTGTCTAAGGTTCAATAACTTATCAGCTCTAGCTCGTCGTATCTCAACTGGCAAATAGTGACGAAGAAAGGCCTCAGAAAATTCCTTCCACACAACTGGAGGAGCGTTCGGACCCCTGGATCTCTCCCAACTATCATACCAGAAAACCACTAAATCCTGTAACCGATAAGAAGCCAACTCTACTGCCTCTGAATCAGTAGCATGCATAACCCGCAGTTGTATGATGAACCTGATCAATAAAAGTCTGCGGGTCCTCCTTGGGGTCTGATCCGATAAACACTGAAGGGTCTAGATTAATAAAATCATGAACTCTTGTACTAGCCATTTTATCAACAGAACCGGTATTCTGCCTCTGAGCCTGAGCAGCTACCAAGCTAGTCAACAACTGCACCGCACTCTGCATATCCTGGTCTGTAGATCCAGACAGAGGAACTGGTGGTGCTGGGTGCCTCCTAATATCCTCTGAAGGAGACGGAGTAGATGAGGTATGACACGGCATCTCACTGTGAGCCTCACCTTGTCCTGCTCTAGCTTGAGGCACCTGACTGGTACCGTCTCCCGCAACTGTATCAAGCAGTCTACTAATTGCTTGCTTCCTAGTCGAAGGCATTGCTAAAAGAAAACAAGTTTAATATTAGAGACGAACACTAAAGACACAACTCTATGCACGATCTAGATTCAGGAGGAAGGTAACAATCCTAGATGTCATGTAGTCTCCTGATTATAAATGTGGCGCGCTACACATCCACAATCAAATTTCTACTAGACACGGTTCATAGACAACCCCTAGGAAAGACCTCCTCTAATACTAAGTTTGTCACGACCCAAACTGGAGGATCATGACTAGCACCCGGGCCATACTTGCCGAGAACCAACGTACATTTGATCTAACCTTCCTTATTATCTTTAAGGTCCGATGAGATCAATATAACTGATAGATATGGATCATGAACAATAAACAATGAAAGATAATGGCATAAACATACATAACATGGGCTGACAAGACTTCCAAGAAACTACATATAAGGTACGAGCTTCCGCACTTCCATGAAAGACTATACAACAAAAATCAGCCGACGAGGCATACCAAACTATACATGAGTCGACACCTGTCTATGAGCCTCTAAAGGAGCATAAGTGATGCAACATTTCCAGAACAGGACTCCGACATACCCATAATATCTATAACAAAAATGCATACCAAGACCATGGCAAGTACGGAGAAGGGATCTCACCAATAACCGCTGAACTGGGAAGCCTACTGTGGTGGGGGAGCTACGTCTACTTGTCTATCAGGACCTGCAGCACGACATGCAGCGTCCATAAACAAAAATGACGTCAGTACGAATAAAGTATTGAGTATGTAAGGCAGGAAAGCATAAGTAAGAACAGTAATATAAACAGGGATAGAGAATATAAAACCAGTAATATCTGGGTACCTATAAGGGCTACTGACATGAAATGCGTGATACATAGATATATATTCACTTTTAAAACATATGCCTCTGTGGGCATCATCATCATCATAACGTACCCGGCCGTAATAGGCAAAATGTACCCAGCCATCATAAGGCTCGGTAGAATCGTACCTGGCCACATGGAGCTCGGTAAAACCCAACTGATAAGTGGTTGCACAATAGGTGATGTACCCGACCGACTATAGCACGGCTCGATAGATTAAAATAGATACATATATATATATATAATGCATGCAGGACTCATTGGAATCATATTATGAACCTTTCGGAGTGACGTAAGGTCGATATTCTCTGTACACGTTATTAGGACTAACTCTTCATCAAGAATATTATAAGAATAATGATGTACCAACAACATTGATAACATAATAATAAGAGAAGCAACCTCAACATCAATTGTTCCATAAGAATGGAAACAATGTAAGTACTGTTAGCTTCTAAGAGTAGAGTATCTTTGGAAGCTCGTTCATTACATTATGTACAACCAGAGTCGTGCAAAAGAATGAAAGGGATAGCCTCACCATAACTTGTATATATACTTCCCAACCTCAAGCTATGCAAGTGTCACGATTCCATAGTCTACAATAAGAGAAATGACACTATCATTATCGTTTAAGCGTCGTAACTATTATGTATCGACCACAACCTATTTTACGATGAAATGGACAGCACCTCCCCTATATATGTGACTTCACACAAGTCAAAAAAATCACCAAACATCCCAAACAACATCAATAATAATCATATTGAACCTCACAAAATAGTCCACCAACCAACAACATTACTACCAAGTCGTTCGATATATATATTTCACAAGTTCTAGCTTCAATGACTTAGCTACAACTTGGAAAATATTAAATAGATGTAGAGTAAGGGGTTCCTTACCTTTAAACAGAAAGAACCACTCCAGTTTGACCTTATTGTCCACGAAATATCCCCCCAATGCTACCGCAAGAACAAGGAAGCGAAACTAGCAATCAATTAGGGGGTTTCGGCACTAGAATCACTTTAGAAGACTTGAAATCACCTAGGGTTAATATTAAAAAATTGAGGGAGTATTTATAGAACATAAACCACTTAGAAAAACCTCCCACACGAGCAGGAATAACACATAAATCAGCAAGAACTAGAAGAACAAGAAACCTACTAGCGTCACGGGATTTTCGACACTTGATTTGTGTTGTTTTCCCTTTGTTTTAGTCTTGGATCATGAGAAAACTTGAGAGAGTGTTTTTAGGGTTGTAAAGTCTGAATATACTGAAAATGAATGACTAAAAACGGGTTGAGACATCTTATATATATCAATATGTTTTAAACCGCCTATGTGGGCCCCATGGAGATTTGCTTGGCGCGGTCTCACAAAAATTTGAATATCTCTATACTCTAAGATCGTATCGACAAACGGTTTAATGAGTTGGAAACTAGACTCATAGATATTAAGTTTGGTAGTTATATCACCCCATAATTCCAAGTAAATTGGGAGAAAATCTTAGTAACATATGACCTAAAGTTTAAGTAAAATTATGAACATAAGTTACGACAACTTTTGTCTACTTTTGTTTCATAACTCGTTTGACTTCAAGACTTATGATACGGATATTATATGAGTCAAACACCTTAAAACGACCTCTTGAGAATATTAATCACCTCTAGGTTTACCCAAAAATACGAGTTACAACATCCTTGATTCGTTTAATTTCTAGTACTTGTTGACCACCCTTATACACCCTTGTATAATTTAAGGCCAATAGGATTAACTTCTTATCATCTCAAAGATAATGTCTTCTCAGATTTACGTCGACTAACTTATGGCATGAACCAAGATACATGAATATGGGTTGTAACAGTATCCGGAAGGAGATAGCGACACACAAGTTGAACGTCGATTCATTTTACCCTCGATAAGGCAAGTTAGGAGGTAGTTCAATTCTGTAATAAGCAACGCAGTCCACGAAGAGGTCGAAAAATTGCTGGAAAACGGCTCCATCAAAGAACCAAAATACCCCCAATGGGTTGCTAACGTGGTCATGGTAAAAAAGAAGAATGGGAAATGGAGGATGTGTGTAGACTTCACAGACTTGAACAAAACATGCCCAAAAGACTCATTCTCGCTAGACCAGCTCATCGACGCAAAATTCGCACACGAGCTGCTAAGATTCTTAGACGCATATTCGGGCTATAACCAGATCCTCATGGAAAAGGAAGGCCAGGACAAGACCACCTTAATCACCCACCAAGGAACATATTTCTACAGGGTGATGCCTTTTGGACTAAAAAATGCGGGAGCGACGTATCAAAGGTTGGTGACAAAGATGTACAAATACCAACTCGGCAAAACCATGGAGATCTACATAGACGATATGCTGGTCAAGTCAAAAAGCAAAGAGGATCACATCGATCACCTGAAAGAAGCCTTCGATATACTCAGGCAATACGAAATAAAACTAAATCCTAAAAAGTGCGCATTCAGTGTGACCTCAGGGAAATTACTGGGCTTCCTAATATCACAACGCGGCATCGAGCTCAATCCCAACCAAATCAAATCTATATAGGGGATACCAGAGAACTTAACCAATAAAAAACAAGTTCAGAGACTGAACAACCATATAGCCGCCCTATCGAGATTCATCTCGCGGTCATCCGATAGATTCCACAAGTTCTTTGGCGGACCTAAGAAAGCCAATAGCCTCCAATGGAACTCTGAGTGCGTTGACGCCCTGAAGGATTTAAAGGCTTACCAATCGTCACCACCACTGCTCTCCAAAGAAGAACCCAGAGAACGCCTCCTCGTCTACCCGACCGTATCCGAAGTGATGGTGAGTGCGGTCCTAGTCCGAGAAAATAAAGGTACTCAATCCCCTGTCTATTATATTAGCAAAACCTTAGTCGACGCCGAGACGAGGTACCCCCACCTCGAAAAATTAGCCCTGGTCTTGGTCGTAGCTTCATGAAAGCTCAGACCCTACTTCCAGTTCCACCCCATCTCGGTAGTCACGACTTTTCCCTTGAGAAGCATTTTGCATAAGCCCAAACTATCGAGCAGATTGGTCAAATGGGCCTGTAACGACCTGACCGGTCATTTTTTTTCCTAGAACCCCGTGCCCCTAAATAAGACTTCCGTATTTGCTTTTATCGATTTATGACTTGCGGGGATGGTTGGTTCGGGATTTGGAAGAGTTTGGGTTAAAATGGGAAACTTGGTTCCTTAAGGTTTTCCTAAAAGGCCAAGTTTGAGTTCGGTAAAATTTTTGAGTTAACGACTTCGGAATCGGGATTTGAAGGTTCCAATAGGTTTGTATGATGAATTAGGACTTGAGCGTGTGTTCGGAACAGGTTTTGGCGTTTCAGAGCCAAATAGCAAAATATGATTCTTGAAGTTCTTTATTTGTGGTTTGGAACATGTTTTGATGATATCGAGGTCCAAACAGACGAGACCAAGATAGCTTCGTAATGTCATGTAAGACTTGCACACAAAATTTGGTATCATTCCGAGTAGTATAAGTGCATTTTGGCGTGTTGGAAGTAGATTTAAGAACTTAAAGTTCATAAGTTTGATTCAATTGGTTTTAGGGTGTGATTCTTGATTTTATTGTTGTTTCGGGTGTTCCGTAGGTTCGAGCGAGTCCATTTTATGATTTAGAACTTGCTGGTATGTTCAGACGGGGCCTCGGGGGCCCTGGGTGCCATTCAGACGTCGCACGAGGCGAGTCCAAGCTCAAAATGAGCTGCTGGTGCACCAGTTCTGGTGCGACCGCACCTGCGGTTGGCCAGCCACAGGTGCGATACCGCAGAAGCGGTCGACCCCTCACAGATGCGGTCATAGAGCGGATGCCCAGGCTCTGCATATGCGGTCCTTTTCTGAAGAAGCAGTGCCACAGGTGCGGGCACCCTCTCACAGGTGCAATCCTTACCAGCCCTTCTCCTTTTCGCAGATGCGGACGATGGTCCGCAGAAGCAAGACCGCAGGTGCATTCTACACGCCGCAGGTGCGAAAGGACTGGAGGTAGTAAGGTTATTTTAAAAACGGGACTTAGGCTTATTTGGGGTCATTTATTGCATCCTTGGGCGATTTAGGAACTTCCAAAGGAGGGATTTCAACTTAGCATTGTGAGGTAAGTTATTCCTACTTAATGTGAGTTTAATACTTGGTTTTTGGGTTGATTAACACATAAGGATTAGTGAAAATTATGGGTTTACTAGGGTTTTGATAAAAATAGGATTTAACCACGAAATTTGTTATGGAATGGAGTAAAAATCATATATTCTTGATCCTTAGGTTATGGTTCACAGCTTCCCTTAAGAATTTTCAAAATCCGAGCACGTGGGCCCGGGGGTGAATTTTGGGAATCTTGCCTTTGGTGTTGGATAATCACTTTAATAGCTAGAATATGAACTTGTAAGCCTATAATGATTGGTTTTTACGCTATTTGAATAGTTTCGGATTGTGGGGCTCCGGTTTGAGGGTTTGAGAGCATTCTTGAGTTGGAAGTAGGCTCGAAACAAGGTAAGTCTATTTTCTAACCTTATAAGAGGGAATTACCCCCACAGGTGAAGTAATTAATTATGTGCTATTAATTGTGGGGGCTACGTACACACGAGGTGACGAGAGTCCGTGCGTAGCTACTATCATGCTTAAGTCCGGGTAGCCTAGGACCCAAAAGCATGCTTACTTGTTATACGTGAACCTTTATGGTAAATTTAACTTGCTTAGATCATGTCAATTGGTACATAAATTATAATAGATTGAGCAATATTTTTTGACCACTAAAGAGAAGTTGACATTTCTTAAGTACTTTCTTCTTTGATAAATCCTTGATTTGCCTGCTTGATGTGCTTAATTGTGTTGACCGCGTCGCATGTATGATCTGTGAGCGGGGTAATAGATGCATCTATGGTTCGCGTCGTTCGACCCTCTGGCATTGCACGTTTTATTATTATGTTGGATCGGGTTGTACGCCCACGACACTGTCTGCGCATGCTATTTTCTTGGCACTACTGCGGCTTGAATTGTTTAAAAATGCCTTAAAATACAAGTTGTCCACTAAAATGATAAGAATTTATGTATATCTATATTTATGGAAAAACTTGTTATTTCCTGTTATTTTGCTATTTAGCCATGATATTCATGCCCAGTCACATGCTTAATTATATTGTTTAGCCCCTAGTAAGTGTCAAGTCGACCTCTCATCACTACTTCTTCGAGGTTAGACTGGATACTTACTGGGTATAAAATGTTTATGTACTCAAGCTACGCTTTTGTACTTAATTGTACAGGTTCAGAGGTAGGTACATCTAGATACCAGTCCGGAGCGCGTTCTTGATACCCAGACAGAGATTCCACGGTGAGCTGATTCTTCTGATGCCGTTCGGCAGTGCGTTGGAGTCTTTCTCTTGCTTATACTGTCTATTACATTTCAGGAAGTAGGGTAGATGTAATCTTTTGTTCATTATACTAGGTGCTTGTATACTTGTAATACTAGTTCCAGGCACACACATTGGTGGACTATTCTTTTGGGGATGTAATTATTTAAACTTGACTCATTTCGTTATTTCAATCTAAATTGCCTTCGTCATTTGCCATTTTTATATACTTAGTAATTCAAATTAAGATATTGTTGGAAAGGTTTTTAATAAAATAAAATGGGACTCACTTGATAAATAGTGTTGGCTTGCCTAACCTCGATGTTGGGCGCCATCGCGACCTAGAATGGAATTTGGGTCATGACAGGGCCATAGAATTAAGCAAAAACATGATATCACATATCAACCGCGAACGACGATAAGTCACAAGTACTTGTTGACTTCGCCGCCTACATCAGTGTAAAAATAATGCATGAAGTCGGAAGACAAGCCGCAAACACCTCTCCTCAAATACAAGATTATGGATTTTGTACACTAATGGCGCCTCTAATGCATCAGGGTCCGGACTGGAACTCTTACTCGAAGTCCCGACAGGCAAAGTAATTTGATAGTCAATAAGATGCACAGACATGACTAACAATGAAGCCGAGTATGAGGTCGTGATTGCGCGATTAAGGCTGGCACTCAAGTACGGAGCGAGGAGAGCCGTTCTACGTCGCGACTCTCAACTCGTCGTCAAACAATTCACAGGGACTTTCCAGATCAAAGAGCAAAGGTTGCAAAAGTATCAAGCCGAGATCTGTAAACTGCTGCTCGAATTTGATGAATGCCAGCTCGACCAGATCCCTTGAGCAAAAAATATCGAAGCGGACGGCCTCGCCAAACTAGCGACAACCACTAAAAGCATAACCAGAGAAGGAAATGTGGTCACCCTCCTCCACTCGCCGATCGATCAAATCGAGGTAAGGATTGTAAACCTAACTTGGGACTGGTGTAACCGTATTGTTACATACCTGCAGGACGACGAGCTCCCAAATGATAAAAAAGAAGCCAAGAAGCTTTGAATGCAAGCGTCCAAGTACAGCGTCATTGACAACGACCTATACAAAAGGACGTTGTAACGACCCGACTGGTCGTTTTGATCTTTAGCGTGTCGTTTGGCAGTTTGAAGCCATGAGCAGCTTCACCTCAGGTATTATGACTTGTACGCACTGTCGAAATTGAATTCCGGGAGTTTTGGAGTTGATTTGTGAAGAGAATTCTAGTTTCGGAAGCTTTAAGTTGGAAGAATTGACTAAGGTTGTATTTTTGAGTAAACAACCCCGGAATCGGGATTTGAAGGTTCCAGCAGATTCATGTGATGATTTTGGACTTGGTCGTATGCTCGGATCGGGTTTTGGATGATTCGGGAGCGTTCCGACATCTATTGTGGAA
This sequence comes from Nicotiana paniculata, assembly GCA_005239505.1. NCBI lineage: Eukaryota > Viridiplantae > Streptophyta > Magnoliopsida > Solanales > Solanaceae > Nicotiana > Nicotiana paniculata. Next base: position 17,584 of record MDKI01161710.1, read on the forward strand.
GTTGGTATTTTGGAAGAACTTCATAAATTTGGATTGAAGTACATTTTAGTGTTATCGATGTCCGTTTGGGATTCTGAGTATAAGAATAGCTCTGTATGGTAATTCTGGTATTGGGAGCGTGATCGGGAGTGAATTCGGAGGTCCGTAGGTCGTTTTGGAGTCATTTGGCTAAACTTAGAAATTTGAAGGGTTTTTGAGAAATTAGACCGGAAGTGGATTTTTTGATATCAGGGTCGGATTCTAATTCCGGAAACTGGAGTAGGTCTGTAATGTCAAATGCGACTTGTGTGCAAAATTTGAGGTTAATCGGACGTGATTTGATAGGTTTCGACATCGAATGAGGAAGTTTGATGTTTTAAACTTCATAAAGCTTGAGTTGGAGTGAATTTCGTGGTATTAGCGGTTTTTGATGTGATTTTAGGCCTCGAGCGGGTCCGCATTATGTTTTGGAACTGGTTGGTGTGATTGGATTGAGTCCCGAGGGTCTTGGGTGGATTCCGGGTGGTTAACGGATCAAATTCAGAGATTTGAAGAAGAAATGAAGCAGCTGGTATCTGGTGTAACCACACCTGCGGGTTTTTGGCCGCAGGTGCGGAGCCACAGAAGCGGCCTTGGTGTCGCAGAAGCGGGAATAGGCTGGGCTTGGCTGGGGTGCAGGTGTGATGCAGCTCCCGTAGAAGCGAGTCCGCAGGAGCGGTCCGGGCTCCGTAGAAACGGACGTGGTCGAGTTTAGCTGAGACCGCACCTGCGATGGAAATTTCCGTAAGTGCGGAGCCGCCGAAGCGGTAGGTGGACCGCAGGTGCGAAGAATTTGCTGGGCAGAATGTTTTAAGATCGAGATTTGACCCATTTTTCTCCCATTTTTTATTTGGTTTGGGCGATTTTGGAGAGATCCTAGGGTAGATTTTCATTGAGCATCACAAGGTAAGTGATTCCCGCTTATTCCAAGTTAAATACATGGTTAGTATAAGGATTTTATCATGGAAATTTGTAGAAATTACAGGGTTTTGGTAGAAAACCTAGAAATTTATATTCTTGGATTTTGACCACGAGATTGGACATGGGATTTGGAATAAATTATATATTTGAGTTCGTGAGGTTTTGGGAAAACTTTATCTTCGAAAAATTTCGAAATCCTGGCACGTGGGCCCGAGGGTGATTTTTATCGACTTTGCGATTGGGGTTAGAAATTGTTATAAATTGAATTTTTATGAGTAATTGAGTATACATTTATGGGTTTGCATGATTATTGACTAGTTTTGGAGCGTTGTGCATCGATTTGAGTTTTCGGAAGGGCTTGGGAGCCGGTTATGGAATTTCGAAGCAAGGTAAGTCTCCTTTCTAACTTTGTAAGAGGGTATTGTCCCCATAGGTGAAATAATTAATTAGGTGCTACTATTTGTGGGGGCTAAGTAGGCACGAGGTGACGAGAGTCCGTGCGTAGATACTATTATGCTTATGTACGGGTAGTCTAGGACTCAAAAGCATGCTTTAATTTCCGTACTTGTAGTTTTACTGATAAATTTAAAAAGATTAAACACCATCTCCTTGACCATTAAATGAGAAATTGTCATTTTCTTGGGTAATTGTCTTCCTGATGAAGTCTGGATTGACTGTTTGAATGTGGGTATCTATGAGTACCTGCGTCGCATGTATGATTCGCGAGCGGGGTGAATCTATTATTTATATTTGACCGCGTTGCATGTATGATTCGCGAGCGGGGTGAATCTATTATTTATATTTGACCGCGTTGCATGTATGATTCGCGAGCGGGGTAATAGATGCATCTATGGTTCGCGTCGTTCGACCCTCAGGCAGTGCACGTTTTATTATTTTGTTGGATCGTGTCGTACGACCTCGGCATTTCTTGCGCATGGTATTTGCTGGGCACTTTCTGTGATTTGAACTGTTTAATTGCCTTGAGATATACGTTGTCAACTGAAATGACGGAAATTGAAATTATAATTATGAAAGAAGTTCTCCCTTCCTGTTGTTATTTGTTATTTAGTTATGACATCCATGCTTAGTGTCACATTTAATTATATCAAGTTGACCTTTAGTAAGTGTCAAAGTCGACCTCTCGTCACTATCTCTTCGAGGTTAGGCGGGATACCTACTGGGTACACGTTATTTTTGTACTCATACTACACTTGCTGTGCATTTTGTTGCACAGGCACAGGTGTGTCTAGTGGCCTAGTTGGTGCAGCGGCATGGTTGATACGGAGGCTTAGGTGAGTTGCACCTCTCGAGACGACTCACAGCCAACATAGTCTCCTTCAGAGTATTATACTGTATTTCCTCTACTGTCCAATTGTATTCCGAACGGTTATTGTACTACTTCTTTTTACTTCCTAGAAATTACTCATGCACTTATGACACTAGGTTCTGGGATGTATATGGGATTAGTTAGTATTGAAAAGTGGTTAAAGACATTATTATTTCCTCGGTGAGGTTCATTATTTATTGCTAAATGTAAGGGGAAAAAATGATTTCAAAAATATTAAAATGAGAATTTAATTAACTATTTAGTGTTGGCTTGCCTGACAGTGGTGTCCGGCGCCATCACGATCTTTAATGGATTTTGGATCAGGACAGATATATGGCGGCCTCCTAGCAAAATGCTTAGACCCAAATCAGACATGGCGCGTGTTGACATCCAATTTTGTCCCTCCTTTCTTCCAAATTATTTCTTTAGGCTTCTAAAATCACTAATAATATAAGGTAGTTATTCTACTACTTGTTTTAATACAAATTTTATCTATTTGTTATTATTATTAAAATGACTACTATGCTTCTTCTTCTTCTTCTTCTTCTTCTTCTTCTTCTTCTTCTTCTTCTTCTTCTTCTTCTTATTATTATTATTATTATTCTTTATTCTTCTTCTTCTTATTATTATTATTCTTATTATTATTATTATTATTATTATTATTATTATTATTATTATTATTATTATTATTATTATTATTATTATTATTATTATTATTGTTGTTGTTGTTGTTGTTATTGTTATTGTTATTGTTGTTGTTGTTGTTGTTATTGTTGTTGTTATTGTTATTGTTGTTATTGTTATTGTTGTTGTTATTGTTGTTATTATTATTATTATTATTATTATTATTATTCCGCCAAAGCCCGTTAAAGGAGAAAAAGGGCGCAAGGTCTTAAAGCAGTTAGATACCGCTAGACATATGGGCTCAATTTGAGAATGTATTATTGTCCCAACAGGCCCCTTGCTCGGGTAAAAGGCTACCCGAAAATAAGCTTGATCATTGGAAAGTTAAGTTTATAGACGGTTTACCTCCTCTATTTGCTGAAAGAGTTAGAAAAATTCTTAGAGGATCTCTTGGTGAAATCCTGTACAGCGGTTATACTTATGGTAAGTTGATAGGTGTGTGTACACACTAAGGATTTGAGTAATATGTGAAAAATCACTATTTGTCAGGCTCAATTTGAGAATGTATTACTGTCCCGACAGGCCCCTTGCTCGGGTAAAAGGATTTACCATACAGCTACCCAATTATTAACAAATCTTTGTGTATTTCGATTCTTATTTCTGAATAAGGATATTTTTGATTTAAATTTGGATGGCCGTGCGGACTACCGCCAACCCCTAGATCTTGGGTCAACATAGTATTAGAGCCTGGAAAGTTCATGGTATATGGGTAATAGAACTGAATAGTTCAACATAGATATGATTTCTAAATCATGGATCTGAGAGAAGTAAGTACTAAAAGTACTAGACTTGAAGAGGTAGATATACCTCAAAACCTTGATTTGATAAACAAATGGACTATTCCTAAAGTTTCTATAAAAACCATTTATGACTATGGTTGGTTTGATAAAATCTTTTCTAAACAGATGATTAAGACGACTGAACAGTCTCTTGCGTTAAACTCTTCTGAACAGACTATTCGATTGTTAAACAAACGAGATATTGATTTATATAAAAATCTCTATAATTACCTGCATATAGGCATGGTTCAAATTGCTTTTAAAACATTAACTCTTAAAGGCTTACCAGAAATATTTTTAGCTGCTTTTCGTGATGCTAGAAATTTGAATTTTCGACAATCGCTGATGGGTTCAATTGAATCAACTGTGGCGTATGGTCCAGTTTATTTCAGTACACAACCTAATATTCAATTATCTTTGTCTGATGTGAATATTCTTTATGCATTAACATTAAATGTTAAGACCCGCGGTTATAACTATGTTCCTAGATCTGAGCTAATGTGTTTGTCATACAGGATTTATTATAAGTTATTGTCTACTTTAAATCCTAGATGTAAATTATATGATACATCTGATCAGACTATTTTGGTAGAAACTAATTTTGCCAAATAAAAGATCACCACCAGAAGATCTATCAGGTGGGATGAAATAGATTTTCCAACTACTTGGACTCTTAATTATGTGATATCTCCTAGTCAGATAACTGATAATCTGACAAATAGTGATTTTTCACATATTACTCAAAATCCAGATGGTAGGATTTGTATTCAATTTGATGATAAGTCTACAGTTTATAATAGACATTCTTTTTCTCATAATCGATTATTACCTGTTGTTAATCATATTTCTCCTATTGAACCATCATATGGTCCAGCTAGGAATCGTGCAGACTCTTTACATACTATAGATACTACTTCTGTTGAAAGGGTTAAGATTAATCCTCAGACTAATATTGTTCAAGATAAAGACAATCTTTCTGATAAAGATATTCCTTCAGCTTCTGAAATGAGCTTTGATTTAAATGAAACTTGATGATTCCTCACAAAATAGATTTTAGTCCAGGATCCCTGGCAAGAAAACATATTCAGAGCGAATTTTTTAGTAATAAATGGAACCAATTTAGAACTTGGTTTTTTGAGACTTATAGTCAAGAGGATCTCCATAATATTTCATTTGAATTCTATGAAATTTGTGCTCTGCATAATCAGATTCTTTATTTTATTCCTTGGTATATAACCACTTATTTGCCATTATATATCAATGTGTTAGAACGTTCTTATAAAGACGATAATGGTAATATTATAAAGGCGATATATCTGCCTCAAACACCTTTTATATTACCCAATAATACAGGGATTACTTTCTCTGCTTTTCAGAAATTTATTGATCATAATATCGCTCAAGTTAGTATTTCTGAAATTAATGATTTGATTGCTCAAAATAATTATTTGAGTTTATATGTTAAAGTATTAGGTAAAGATATTGTTTCTCTTGACAAAAAGCTTGATGATTTAATTACTTTGATAAAAGAAATGAGTTCTTCTTCAAAACCTTCTAATGTTGCTTCTACAAGAAAAGAAGGGCAAACGGTTTTTACTCATATTCAAAGACCTCCTGAGATTCAGGATTTTAAATTCAAATCTTTAAATGATATAGAAGAACTTCTTGATAAAAAGTTTTCAGGATTAAGTAATAGACCTATTGATTTGTCTAATGATTTTGCTAACAAATTGGAAGCCAATTTTGCTTCAAAAGAGTTTGATTTGAAAGATCAAACTTGGTCCGAAGTCAACTGCCTTAAAGGCATGGCAAAACCGACTAAGTTTAAATACGTTGATAAGCCTCGAATGGAGACGTATTATTATCCGCGTCCTACTCCACAAGACGTTTTGATTGAAGAACGTGATTGGACTCAGACGAATACCTCTTACACCGGTACCTAAATCTATGAATGGAACCTTCACGGTTTGACAGATCGTCAATTAACTATTCTTGTACATCGGATGTTGATGTACTGTACTATTTGTAGAAGTGTTAAAAACACTTATTGAAATATCTGCAAGATGATTATCGCAGGTTTTACAGGTCAACGTGGCTGGTGGGATAATTATTTGACCACCGAACAGAAAGCTTCTGTCATTAATGCTATAGAAACCGATGAAGGTGTTGATAACCTAGGCATGGATCTTGTTAAAAATAGTGAAGATGCGGTGTATACCCTAGTTCTTACAATATTAGAAAATTTTAATGGTAGATTTACCAGTCAATACGAGACGGTTCGTACCCTCTTAAATGGTCTTATATGTAGAACCTTAACCGAATTTAGATGGTATAAAGATACATTTATGAGTCGGGTCATAGAGCTGCCCGAAAATAAGCTTGATCATTGGAAAGCTAAGTTTATAGACGATTTACCTCATCTATTCTCTGAAAGAGTTAGAAAAATTCTTAGATAATCTCTTGGTGAAATCCAGTACAGCAGTTATACTTATGGTAAGTTGATAGGTGTGTATACACAGGAAGGATTAAACCTGTGTAATGAGGTAAAGCTATCCAGACAGCTTAAGATTGATAAGCTTAGAGAAAAAACTCAATTAGGAGACTTCTGTACGCAAGTCGGGATATTCGGACCCTCTTCTCCCCAGAAGAAACAGATCTCTGATAAACCTTATAGGAAAAAGAGACCTAAATATAGGACTCAGGAATATCACGACGTTAAAAGGAAATATCGCGAAGCTAAGAAGGCGTATAGAAAGTATACTATATTTACTAAGAATAGATCCAAGCGAGATATCGCTGACCTTAAGTGTTATAAGTGTGGTAAGTTTGGTCATATTGCTCCAAATTATAAGCTTGAAAAGCTTAAATCTCTTGCTCTTGATAATGAATTGCATGATCAAATTTATGGTCTATTGTATACTTCAGGATCTGAGTCAGATTATGATGAATCTGAATCTGATAATGAGGATGAAGTAATTGACTCTTCTGTTAATAAGCAGAATGATAATACTACTTGTGATACTTGTCAAATTGATAATTGCAAATGTGAAAATGATGATTTTTATAAACTTCAGTCTCAATTTGAAGATTTAAATATGAAAACTCTCACATCTGATAATGTGATTGAACTTTTAAAAGAAGTTTCTGATGATAAGGTTTGGGAAAAGATCATTCAGTTAGATTCTACTTCCCAACCTACTTCGAAACCTGCTGAAAGCACTTCTTTTTCTAAAACAAAGGATGATTTTGAATATTCTGCTCCTTACTCTTTAGCAGAAGTTAATAAACGAATTTATCAAAGACAGGCTATTTCTGAAACAAACGCCTCTTTTACTAGAAACACTTCTTTTGATGATTTAAAAATTGAAGTAGAAAAGTTGAAACAAGATATTAAATCTCTTAAACAAAATCAAATGATTTGTGATCACCGTATTTCAAATATTGAGAAAAATACTTCTCAAACTCATATTCTTTCTTCTTCGAAAGGAAAAGAACAAGTTGATGAAACTATTCCTCAGGAAGAGATTATTGAAAAGTCAAATTCTTTCTTAGGGATGATGCAAGTTATTACTGCTCATAAATGGCATATTCAATGCACTATTTTGATTGATAATCATTTGCCTATAACTGCTATTGCTATGATTGATAGTGGTGTTGATGTTAGTTGAATCCAAGAAGGATTGATTCCTTCTAAATACTTTGAAAAAACCACTCATGTAGTTAAATCTGCATCACGTCATGCTTTAGATATAAAGTATAAACTGTCTAATGTTCGTATTTGTCAGAATAAAGTTTGCATTCCGCATTTCTTCTTTCTAGTAAAAAATCAGTTGCCTCAACATATTATACTTGGCACTCCTTTTATCAATGCTATATATCCTTTTTTACATCTTGATTCAAAAGGATTTACTGCTAGATATAATGATAAAGAGATATCTTACTCTTTTATTACTGACCCATAAGTCGTGATATCAATGCTTTGATTAATATAAAGCAAAAACATGTTGATTCCTTGCAACTAGAAATGTTTAGCATGAATATTTTTGATACTATGAAATCTGTTAAAATACAGGAAAAAATAAAATTGATTTCAGAAAAGATTGCCATTGAAATTTGTGCAGATCATGTGAGTGCCTTTTGGAATAGAAAAACGCATATTTTTACTCTTCCATATGAAAACAGTTTTCTGAAGATAATATTCCTACAAAATCTCGACCTTGTTAAATGAATGCTGAATTAGTAGAGTTCTGCAAAAAAGAGATTGATAATGTTAAACAGAGGTTTGATCAAACCTTCCAAATTCCCTTGGTCATGTACTGCCTTTTATGTTAATAACGTTGCAGAAAAGGAACGTGGTATGCCAAGGTTAGTTATAAATTATAAAATTTTAAACAAATTTTTGAAATGGATTTGATATCCTATTCCTAATAAAAAGGATTTATTGGCTCGATTATATGATGCCAACATATTTTCAAAATTTGATTTAAAATCTGGCTATTGGCAAATCCAGATCTGTAAAGAACATACTTATAGAACTGCTTTTAATGTTCCATTCGGTCAGTATGAATGGAATGTAATGCCATTCGGTTTGAAAACGCTCCTTCTGAATTTCAGAAAATCATGAATGATATTTTCAATCCTTATTTAGACTTTATAATTGTCTATATAGATGATCTTAATTTTTTGAAAACATTGGAGCTTCACTTCCAACATCTTGATATTTTTAAAAGGATTGTTATACAAAACGGTTTAGTATTATCCAAACCAAAAATGTCTTTATTTCAAACGAATGTTCGATTTTTAGGACATAATATTTGTCAGAGAAAAATTGCCCCTATTCAGCGGGCTATTGATTTTTCTTCGAAGTTCCCTGATATTATTACTGACAAAACTCAACTTCAAAGATTTTTGGGAAGCTTAAATTATATATCTCCTTTTTATAAGGACTTATCTCGAGATCTCGCCCCTCTTTATGACAGGCTAAAAAAGGATTATAAAAATCCCTGGAGTAATAGTCACACTGGTCTTGTTCGAAGAATCAAGAAACAGGTTGAATATTTACCCTGCTTAACGCTTGCCAATCCTACCTGACCAAAAATTATTGAGACGGGTGCGTCTAACGTTGGTTATGGAGGAATCTTGAAATAAGTCAATCCCCATGACAAAATAGAATACCTGATAAGATTTCATTCAGGAAAATAGACTGAAGCCCAGAAGAAATACGCTACTGTGGCCCATGAAATGCTAATGATTGTTAAATGTTTTTTGAAAATTCAAGACGATCTCTATAATCAGAAATTTTTGATAAAAATAAATGCACAATAAGTCAAATATATGTTTGACAAAGATTTTAAACATGATGCCTCTAAATTAATGTTCGCCAGATGGCAGGCCCAATTGGCCCCTTTCGATTTTGATATTCATTATAAAAAGGGTAGTGATAATTCCCTTCCTGATTTCTTATCACGAGAATATATAACTCAATGACAGGATATTCTTATATGCTGAACAATCAAGTTCTGGTTACCATTCTGAAGGTTATACCTTTATATAGAGATTTAAAGAAAGTAATTATAGTTTCAGATTTTTTTATAATAGTTTTGAATTTCTCTATGAAGAAGTACCTAGAGATGATATTCTCAACTATGATATAATCAATTATTTCGAATAAATTATTCTTTTTCAGAATGGATCCTCCTTGGACGCGAGTCCGTGGCAGAGGTAGGGGAAGATCTTCCCCTGGACGATCCTACTCACGAGGATCATCGTCTCAACAAGGATCGTCATACGGATCCTCTTCAAACTGCCCAGTTATACAAATGGGAGGGAAAAGCTTGGTAAATCAAAGGGTATCTTCTGATAAAGGATCCTCAAGCCAATCTATTCATTTGGAAGATATTCCAGAAAGTAGCCCGTTATACTCTCAGCTATAGACATACATCAATGCTAAAAAGCAAAATGATCCTTTTGCTTCCGTAGCGAAGGAAGAGGACACTGATGATATCAAGTCCTACGAAAAATTACAAAAAAGAGAAGTAATATTTCTTTTAGAAATTCTGAGATTCAGAGAAAAGATGAACCATGGAAGATATTCCAAAGGTATTTATTAAATGGGTTATACTTCCCGGGTGAATCATACAAAACCCGTGCTTATTATGAGACTATTCTCACTGGTACAGGAAGTGCAGAATTCCACATTTTTCAGGATATAACACGGCAGAGAATGTTTATAACTTCTCAAAAATGATTATAAAACAGGTCATAACTGTTAAAAATTGGGGGATATCCACAATGAAAGAAAGGCAGATAAGCCTAAATCAAGTCAGTATCCATTTCACATACCGGGATTATATTCAGGCCTTTGATAAAGTACTTCTCTATAACAATGATAAACACAAGCATACGTGGTTTATAAAGGTATGCGCGAAATTATATACGGAGCCTATTCCAAACTGGTTCCTGAACTGGTGGTCATGCCACGGACAAACGATAAAAATATTACCTACCGTTTTCCTAACGTTATACAAAACCTGGACAAAAGTTTCTTCTCACTTGAATGAGTTATACCTAGCTGATCATATCAGCTATCTAGAAAAGATTGATCAAATCTATTTCTTTATAGAATTCTCTATTCCTTGGATCCATAAACGGGTCCCTGAATTTGGGTTTACCGATGAACAAATACCTTGTTTATACAGAACCTTCTATAACAACTTCTGGGATAAATTTATGAAGAAAGATCCCAAATCAAAGGCATTATATGGCCAAGAACTCTTGGACACTATCAAAACAAAAATCCAAGAATATGAAATAGCCCCGCAAGAAAAGGTTGTTACTTCTTCTGTAAAGCATATTGCTAGACGCATCTCCATCCAGGACGGAGATAAAAGTGAAATGATAGAACAATACCTAGAAGAAGTAAAAAAGAATTTGCTTCTGTCCATAAATCAATTTGATAAATCAGACACTTCAATGAGAAGTGGATCAAGTAATAATAGAGACGAGGATGCTCAACCTTCCGAAACTGAAAAGTTGTTATCTGATAGCGACTTAGACAGAACGGAAGATTTCTTTCGGAGCTTAAAGGGAAAAGGATCAATGGAGCCATGATACAGCTGTTCGTCCTCAACAGTAGATAAACTGTAGAAGAAACCCACTACACAGTAGATACACTATACACAGGACCCACATAAGGGCCTACATTACTGTACAAAGATTCTTTATGTTTTTTTTTTCTATATAAAGAACTCCTCATTGTAATGAAGAGGCAGATCTTTTTAGGATCAGTTTTTTTTTCTCTCTTGTGAAGCCTTGTAAAGTTTTCATTGAAGTAATACAAAGCATTCCTTGCAATTGTTCATCACAAAGGATCCAAGGTACTTTTTCTTTTAAAGTTTGGCTTAAATTTTACTTCTACTACTCTCGTCTGTCGTGATTATGTCCGGCTAAAGAATTATATTTATGTTGGCTAAATAGTTTCTGTTACGCATCAACCATGAAAGCTCCAGACTTTATCAAAATATAAAGAGCTTTATGTTATAATTGCCTAGCTTGGTTCTGAGATGGTGGTGCAGTCAGACTTGGTACTTCTCTTATTGGCTTTGCCTTAGTGGCTACGTCTAGAAAGCTGCGTGTGACCGCCAAAGCCCTTATTATTATTATTATTATTATTATTATTATTATTATTATTATTATTATTATTATTATTATTATTATTATTATTATTATTATTATTATTATTATTATTATTATTATTATTATTATTATTATTATTATTATTATTATTATTATATTATTATTATTATTATATTATTATTATTATATATGGTATATTATAATTTATCTAAATATGCATCGTCATACAAGCATTCACATATACCAATAAAAAATTACTTATTCTACCAAATAATTATTGCGAGAGAGATAAAGTACAAAAAAACTCATAGTTAATATAAAATCATTCATAGAAGAGAAAGGAAAGATAAAAATTATATGTTGGCTTGAGCATTAAATTAGCAACTAAAGGCTTGGGTTCCATAAAGGAAACGTGATTTTTGAGCCCCTAACCCGTTTTCCTTCAGCCATCCGATTAGATTTGATCCAAAGGCCTTGACCCTTTTCTAGATTCTTCCACTACTAGAAATATCTCTTTATTTTGGATTCCAAACTCTCACATTTAATCATTTTGAATTACCACCTCAATTCCAACACCAATTTGACTCTTGGACAAACTTTTAAGAGCTTTTCTCCATCTCTTTCTTCACTCTCTGAAAATCTCCCATTGTTACTTTCTTACTGATTTAACATATTTGTTTTCCTTTTCTCCTTCTGATCGAATCCATCCAAAGGGTTCAACGTTAAAATTCAAACATATCCATTTGACTTATTTTGAAATCCGAATATCAAATTCCCGCCCAAAGGAACCATGAACCTAATTTTACACCTATAAATACCAGATTTGGTAGAGATTTTAGAGAACCTTTTGGATTCGCCGTTTGTGCTCTTTTCCTACCATTTTTTCATTAGGATCACACTTTAAGGGCTCGTTTTGGTCAGCCTCTATTAGTTTTGTTTAGCCGTAATAGAGGCGGCGGCGTGCTCGTTTCGGAGTTTGACGATCGTTCGAGGTTGCGGAGATAGTAGACCTTGACGCGACCCCGGTTCGCTGCGCCACAAAAGGTCAGCCACATTCTCTTTTACATTAAATTTATATTACATAGCTAGTTACTATTAAGTTCTAAACTTAGCTTATTAATTAAAGAAGTTTTGTTGAAGTTCTTTTTTTTATTTTCTTTCAGTGTGTTAGATATCATGTAAAAGGCTACTATTTTCAACTAATTAGTGTCATGTTAAGAATCTTTATTTCATGAATTATGTAATAATATGACTTGTTAATCATTGAGTTATTTAAGAGATGTCATTGTTTACTCACTTTTAAAATTGGAAAGTATTCTGTTAAATGAAAATTATAGCATTTGACCCTATTCAAGTTCCGTTGTTGCTTTCCATGAAGTACAAAACAAGGCTTTAGAATTTGTGTGAGACATAGAGCTAATAGACTCAACTAATTTAGAATAATACTCCCCTTAATGCTTGCTTAATTAGTCAATACAGTTGAGTTTCGGATAAATAATAACTTCTCTAAAAAAAAATTAGTTATAATAAGAAATATAATCTGTAATTTCCTAAAGTCATGCGAAGAGCACTTCATATTAGAAAGGAATACTTTTATTATATAGTGAATTGGACGTTGATAAAGTTATTTGGATTCTTTGTTAAGTATATGTCATTGGTCTAAACTGAAGGTGAAGAAATCTACTAGCAGTACTTTTGGGACATAATTGTATTTGGAAGTTCATATATTTTGCAGTGTACGAGCTTTGTGAAAAAATGAGAAACTATGTGTCTTTTTATGAGTCTGTGATTTACTTTAATATTGGTTTATGTCATTTGCCCTTTTATTTTCTTTTTTATTTCAAAATTGGCTTTTTTTTTTGTTTGTTTTCTTTGCTTTGCATATACAGTTGGAGTAATATGAGTCTTAATGCAAGACTTCCTGCAACACAGAACATGAAATCATCACATCCTTTATTCTTAGAAGGCATAGCAAGAAAAGAAGCGAGACGCTTGGGGATGCCTATGGCACCCTTATTCATTTTTTTGTTATTTATTATCATTGTCCTTCATGTTCTCTGATTTTTGCATGTTAATTTGATTATTTTGTTGAGTTAACACCTATTTTGGAATTGCATGTTCAAACTTATGGTTAGTTAAACAGAACTTTTTATCTCATCTAAAGATCTAAAACTAGTAAATCAAAAAAACTGGCTCCTATATTAACGCCTAGCCTATATATTTTAGTGTATTTTCTTTAAAGATACCAACTACAATCTAGTGTGAAATTATCTTTGTTTCAAATAGCATTGAGAACATTTGGGCCTAAAACAGATTAGCCTTTAGACTTTAACATTGTGGAAAAATTATCGAAATCTTTTTTTTTAGTCTCATGTGGTCGTTCCATAAGTATGAATTGGATTATAAGAATTTACCACATTAACTTAACTTCTCTTTCTCACGTTTTTGGAAAATTTTCTCTAAAAAAAGTCAGTTTTGTTTTTATCTAACAAAAATTGATTGTGATAGATCAAAGTATCAAAGTATTTAACTATGTTGAAGACCGCATTCCAAATTGTTAGATAAAAACAAAACTGACTTTTTTTAGAGAAAATTTTCCAAAAACGTGAGAAAGAGAAGTTAAGTTAATGTGGTAAATTCTTATAATCCAATTCATACTTATGGAACGACCAAGCTTAGACCCTTGAGAAAAATTAGTTAAGTTAATGTGGTAATTAACGGATCATGTAGGGTGCTTTAATAACCTTCTCTATATGATTAATTAGAACCCTTAGCCATGATCTTAAGGTTAAGTAGACTATATAAATAGAGTTAACTTTGGCGTTATTTAAATATAAGATGGTGTCCTAATTCACCTTAAAATAATTAGGTAGTGATTCTCTTAAAATTAGTTAAACCTCTAGAATTACCAATAGGTTATACTCTACTTTGACCCGTGTTAGAATAAGATATAACAGCGTGTTCTAGAAGAAGTCCATGAAGGCCACTCGGAGCTCATTCTCGTAATTAGACCCTGGTCAGATGTCTCATACGAACAGGCTCTACTAGCCCACCATGAAAAAAGAGGTCGTTGACTTCGTGAGAAAATGCGAGCAATGCAAAAAATATGCCCCTATGATCCACCAAGAAAGAGAGCACCTCCACTCGGTCACCTCACCTTGGCCTTTCATCGAGTGGGGGATGGATATCGTCGGCCCCCTCCTTGGGGGGCAAGGTAACGTACGATTTTTATTTTAGTTTTAACTGACTATTTTTCTAAGTGTGTAGAAGCAGGAGCATTCGCCCATATATGTGAACAAGAAGTGATCACCTTCATATGGAAAAATATTGTGTGTCGTTCCGGCCTCCCTAAAGAGACCAGTTATGACAACGGACAACAATTCATCGAGAAAAAGGTCGTCGAGCTCTTCGAGAAATCGCATATCAAAAGAATACTCTCCACCCCATACCATCCCGCGGGAAATGGACAAGTCGAGTCCTCCAACAAATCAATACTGAACATCATGAAGAAAAGCTCGAGAACTCTGAGGTACTATGGCTAGAATTACTGCTAGAACTGTTATGGGCATACCGCACAACCCCAAAAACGAGCACATGAGAGACACCCTACTCATTAGTCTATGGGAACGATGCAGTAGTACCAGTCGAGGTCGGAGAATTAAGTTTGAGATACTCTCACGAGAGCGGGTCGAGAAACGAGACACGACGAAAGCAGAAGGTAGGATCTCGACGAAGCCGAAGAACAGAGGGATATGGATTACATAAGGATGATCGCCCAAATTAACAGGCAGAACACTCCTACAACACAAAAGCCAAGGTCAGACCACTCAAAGTCGGGGACTACGTGCTCAAGGTCAGAACACAAGCAAGCAAAGACCCGCGGGAGGGCAAATTGGGAACAAATTGGGATGGCCCATACAAAATCACGACAACAGCAAACAAATGGTCATTTCAACTAGAAACAATGGAAAGGAAACTACTACCAAACAACTGGAATGTTTCCCACCTCAAGTACTTTAACTTCTAAGAAAAAATGTTCTCCGAGCCGTATTTTTTTTCCCTCACTCGAGTTTTGTCCCAATTGGGTTTTCTTGGGAAGGTTTTTAATGAGGTGGCAAGGAGGACATTTCAGGCTAAAGTACGAACATGTGAGGATACAAGTCGATCAGTTTATTGCCCAACCTATCAATACTTGTCCAGGTCGGCCAATGAAGGGACTAGATAAAGTGGGACTGGAATGCCAGCCTGAAAAACATATAAATTTCTTCAATATTTATAAGCAAAGCACAAGTACATGAAGTTCGCCCATGTTTTCGCCAAAACAACGCTGCATCAGTTAAGCAAAAGTTACATTCGGCCTCGTTCGAATTAAATAGAGTAACATTTGACCTCGCTCAAATTAACTCACACTCGACCTCGTGTGAAAAAACTTACATTCGACCTTGTTCGAATTAATTAAAGTGACATTCGACCTCGTTCGAATTAAGTAGAGTAACATTCGACCTCGCCCGAATTAACTCACATTCGACCTCGTGCGAATCAACTTATATTTGACCTTGTTCGAATTAATTAAAGTGACATTCGACCTCGTTCAAATTAATTAAAGTCACATTCGACCTCGTTTGAATTAATTAAGGTGACATTCGACCTTGTTCGAATTAATCCACATTCTTCTTCAAGCTAACATCTACCAGCCCGGCCATGACTAAATCCAAAATTCTTATAGTCAAGGCGACCAAACGATAAAAACATATAAGACAAAATAGAGAAGATTCAAAACAAACAGCAAATATACCATTCCATATTCAAAAATATATTTTTATAAGGGCTGAACTAACGCCCGTAAAAGTGAACACAAAAATTACAAGGGAATAACTATTCAGCAGCGCCATCTCCACCGACTCCATCACCATCAGGGTACTGGACTTCGTACCAAGCACCTTGCTCAATCACATCTAAATCCTCCTAGCCATCGCCGGTCCCCGGTGTAGCAGGATCATAACCACAGGCGGTCCGAGCTGCGCGCGCCTTAGCATGAGCATCCTCAAAATAATAACTCTCCCCGCCATCCTTAAATCCCAAAAAATGTCTAGCTGGGCCTCAGCGTGGATCCATTTCTCGTACAAATCCCGCGGAACATCAGGATAAGCAGAAGTGTGAGAAGAGGACGGTTGTACCAACAACTGCATTTTCTCTGCCTCGAGGGTGATTATCTGATCACCGAGGTTTGAAACCTCTTGTTCCAGCCCCCCAACTCGCTCGTCAAGCCTCTCCTCCTTGAGCCTGACCGTCTCCAAATCATTTGCTCGTTCGCACCGAAGGACACGGATTGCATCCTCCAATGCCTCTACCTTTTCCAAAGCCGCCAACCGAGCCAACTCGGCCTTCTCTAAATCCGCCGTCTTCTCGACGACTTAATCACTCAAAGCATCGGCCCTTATCGAACACTGCTCGAGCTCACCCGCAAAGATACCACTCGGGCCTGAAGGTCCGCACACTCAGCCTCAACACCCTTGCTCACTTCAGGCTCTTCCTCCTTATCTCTAAGCACCCCCTCGAGCTCGCTGCATTTACTGATGACTCTCATAAGCTCATCATCTTTATGCTTCAGCTTGTCTCTGATAGCTTGGAAATTACCACTCATACTGAACCGCCTACAGATCTCGTGGTTCTTGACGCGGTACTCGTGGTACTTCCTTTCCATTTTCTTAAAAAGGGTTTTACGCCTCTCCTTTCAGCGAGCACTCTCGATCTCCAAGATGATGGTCTAAAAAAGAGAGCAAAAGAGTAAGAAGTCAGTCTAAAAAGAAAAGAGAAAAATGCAAGGCATAAAAACTAGGAAGATCGGAAACATACGCTCAGGGCGAGGCCGGCTATGCCCGGTGACAGGCGGCATCATTGAATGTCTCTAGGGTCCTGCCCTCCGTATTAGAACAAAGGGACCCAAGGAGGGGACCACGTCCTCCGTGTTCACCAGCAGATCACGGTCAAGGGGGACTACAATGGTATGAGTAGACCCCTCCAACCTTACCTCCACCCGAGTGAATCCTTCACTCGACATCCGCACCTCCTCGGGATCGACACCATAACCAGTTTCATAACCGTCCTCGGCAATGTCCCTTCCTCTCTCCTCGGCCGACGAAGAAATGCCAGCATGTCTTGAGAATGACGGCTCGTTTCTTAGCACGGCGTCCGCAGCCTCAGATAACCCTCCAACTTCAACCGCAACCTCGAAAAAGAAACAGCTTCCACGACACCCGTAGATAGCAGAGCTACAGTTGATAGATTCGCGTCGCTCTCTGAAGCAACAACGGTCGGCTCACGGTCGCTCCTTCTAGATTTTGTAACTCTAACTCTCCCGTCGTCGACATCCACCTTCCTCTTCTTGAGCAGAACCAAGTCTTCCTCGCTCGGCGACGACTCATCTTTCAAATGTGGCACGGGAGGAATCGGAGTCTCTGTTGTTGGGGTCGCTGACGGTCGACTGGCTCTACGCATGTCGGGGGCTGAGATGAAATAGTCGAATGAGCAGGCTTGTCCGCAATCGCAGCAAGGGTAGATCCCGTCGTGACACTGGTTTGGCGGAACGCGGTAGTAGGATCCCTCACCCTCCTCGAAGCTCTCCGACCTAACAACAAAAGTAGGGTTAAGTCAACCCCCACGATACAAAAACAAAACGGACGACCTGAAGGTCAAAGCAACAAAAACTCAAACAAGCAACTCACTAGTCGCTGAGGGCTTGTGCCCAAACTTCTTATGGAAAGACGACCATTCACGGGTCCCCACCGTATGAGTCAAGACTTGACTAATCCAGACGTGAATGTCTGCAACCAATGGAGGGGACTCGGCCTCGGCTGAACAAAGAAAAAATAGGACGATTATGCTACTATCAAAATACGCAAAATGAACATTTAGCGGAGGTACTTACGGGCATAGTTCCACGCCTCAGGAAATCCATTAGTGTTTGTCACTACATCCTCAGTATTGACGTAGAAGAAGTTTAACCAGAACCGACGATTGGCCTTATCGTCCATCTTCACCACCAAGCTCTAAGTTCCATGGTGACGAAGGTGTAACATCGTCCCCTACTGAAACTGGGCGCGAAGAGGTGCATTAGATGGAGAATAGAGATTCGCGGTTGGCCAGTTCTGCGTACTTTGTCAACACGAGGATGAGCTTATAGAAGTAAGGGGAAAGTTGTGATGAGCAGACACCATTATAGCGGCAGAATTCCTCCGCCAATAATGGATGGGGAAAAGAACAGCCTATACGCGTAGAATACACAATATCCAGGGTGGTGAATCTGAACCACATCACTGCCGGTCGGGACCAGGTCAATACACTACAAGAAAAATGATCAATAGCGAAGGGAAATTGGTCCATAAAAGCAAGGAATTGGTCCCAAATGCTTAATAGCGACCAGCTAATCTGGTCCTTACAGCTTCCGTCGCTAAAGGTTATTTAGTACAAGATAGTGTGTTGGTCGCTAAATCAGTTGCACGACCAGCTTAAAACTGGCTGTTAAATGGGTTTTAAGGACCATGTTCCTGGTACTTATTTGCATGTTTTAGGGACTAATTTATGGTCCTTAAAATGTTTTCGCGGCTAGTTTGAATGTGGTCGTTAAAACGTTAGATCTATTCGGAGAGTTCAAAGCTGGTCCCTAAAGAAACAAGTCACAAGTCCCTAAATCACATTTAGTTTGCAACTAGAAAATCGGGAATATATAGAGATAATGTTGCTTTCATAAAATAATACCAAAAATGATCAACATCAGTTAATTGCACCGTGCATCAATGATGTAAGCTAGTGTTCATAAACATTTAGCAAAAAACTACATATACTAATAATATCCCTCGATTGTGCATCCATTGAAAGTGATGAAATACAAGGATTGAGCTGGGATCTAGTATTGAGGTACTTCTGTTGTCCTACTTTACTCCCAAAAACAGGAGTTTTTGTTGTCTCTTTCTGTTTATACCACAATGTAAAATCACGTATTCAAAACATTGGGTCGATTTACTTATCCAAAAGAATGTGAGGGTTCCTTTTTCTCCACATCCTGGAATTTTGCTTTCACTGGCTCCTTTTCTTGATCAACATCAGATTACTCGTCTGTACCAAGTAAACAAGAGAGATCTTTAAACTGTGTATACTGAAGTATGCAGGCAGCAGCAAAATAAGCCCTGTACGAGATGAAAAACGATAAAAAAAACTCATAATCCTAAAACCCTGTAGAACATTTCTCAAAAATATATAGAACCATATAGAAGTTTCTAGCAGCAAAAAATGATAATAACCCACAAATACAACGTGAACATTCACACACCTAAACAGAAAAAAGAAAAAAAAACATTCAGAGACTACATTTGCTAATGACGGAGAATACAAATAAACATATAAACAGATCGAAGAAAAATAGCATTTAGATTCAAACCTCCTAGTTGAGTTTGCATCAAAAAGGAGAAAAGGAAAGGAACAAAATGCGAAGAGACACACACACACACACTCTCTCTCACTGCAACAAAAAGCAGAAATACAGAGTGTGTTACTGGAGTGGATTAGCGTATAGTGTTCTCTAGGTTATGGTACTACATTTTTGCAGAATGGTACACTGCTAATTTGCACAGGCGGTGAGCTGCAGTTTTACTATAAATGATACTAACACATATCTGTACCGATAGACGAGATATTATATTTTGAGCTAAACTCAAATCATTTCTCATATACAAGAAATCAAAGACAAGTGTGGGGGGAAACGCCGATCAAATTGACACTGAGCTTGTCCTCTCCATCGAGAAGCTTCAGGAAGTTCAAGATGAGGTTGAAAAGGTTAATGAACAAGCTAGTAAGGAGGTATTAGAAATTGAACGGAAATATAATGAGATAAGGAGGCCTGCTTATGAGAAAAGAAATGAGGTTGACAGATTAAAGACTCCCTTATAAACAATCAGGAAATCTTCTTTGTCCTCCACTACCTGCGCATTTGTTATTCTCTCACCCTTTCCATTACCAAAATTTTTCAAGAAAGAAAGTCAAAGGAGTGATTCTACTGTCCGGAGAAATGCATTCTTGGTTTCTTGGGTGAAATACACAGACAAGCATGAAGAATTATGAACGGTGTTACTCCAAAGAAAGGGACTCCACCAGAGTTCTCCCAAAGTATATATGGATAAGACAGTGTATTCTTAAAGTGGTTTTCATGAGTTGAGTCAAAGAGAGATCACTATGAACTTAAGGCAGCCAAATTTGTAGAAGATATAGTGGGTTTCTTGGAGGAAGCAACTCGTGAAATGGAAAAAACAACTCAGCCACAAAAGGACCGACAACACAGAGGTTGAAGTTACTGCGACTGTACATAGTAATGAAGAGGAGGAGACCATGTTAAAAAGCTGCGAGTTAAATTACCTGTTCCAAGGAAATGGACGAGGAAGAAGTTGAAGGTTCTGAAGAGCAGCTGCAGAGGGGTCAAGCTCTTGTTAAGAAGGATCCTGATCAAGAGAACCAGAGACCATCAACCTTGAAGCATTGGTCGATGAGATTTCAAGTATTTCGCACGAATGCGCAGTTTACACATTCAAGCAACAAAGTTGAGTAAGCAGAAGCTAACTACAAGGTTGAGCAGGCCAACAGAAGAATAAATTCTGCAAATGATATACAATTCCGTAAATGATATACAGTAGCATACACTTAAATCAACAAAATAAATTGAGGTTTCGTGTAAGTTTTTAGTCGCCTGGTATCATCAAGGATCCGAATAGTCATTCTCCTGAGTTGGAGGCTGGAAACTAGTTTGTTGCGCTAATACTAATTCTTTTATTTTCCTCACTTCTCTCATCTCATTTTCGACGTTAGAAGACGATCCTTCGAAGACTGGTTTTCATTTTCAGTTGAACGTAGCTTAGCCAATAATTCAGTTTGAGGTAGTTCCACCTTTCAAATCTTTCGCCTTTAATCCACCAAATACATGACTACGACTTTGAGGTCCAAAGCATTTTTCTACAATCTCTATGTTAGGAAGTCACGGTTCAGACTGCACCAATTCCATGGTTTGAGCCTACAAAGTATATAGAGAAATTTTTGTCAGATCCCATAATAACTAAAAGTAAAGAACATGTTCAATTAACCAAACACACATGTTTCTCGATTGTTTCAGGATCAACAAGTGTGTTATTCTTCTTGCGAGTCTCGAAGAAAATAGTTGCCAAATCTGGTGGTTTGCCATCTTTTCCGCCCTTTACATAAAAGTAATATTTTAAATAACGTCTCGTCAATATTAAGCAAAAATAGATTTGATGATAACACCTTTTGATAAATAATCTCTCCAATTGGCTTGCTACCAATATGACGAAGCATCTTCAACTTAGTTATATTAGCTGCATTCCTGTTACTTCTCGCCTATATTTGAGTGACAACATTAAATTCAAATGCTATAAATAAATTACCAATTAAAGATCACTATATAAAATAAAATTACATAATTAGGTATTATGTCAAACCTGAAAACTTTCTGTAGAAAAATGTTCCTTTACCAACCACTCCCATTGTTTCTTGTCTACCCCCTTGGACACATTCTTAAGAGCCTCTTGGATTGTCTTACCCTTCACATATTTGCATGCAATTTTTCTCTCCATTTGTTCCATAACTCTTTCATCCATCCCAAAATATGATCGCGATGTATATCCATGTCATCACTCTCAAATTTATCCTGCAATACATCAAACATAGATTGATATCCAATATCATGAAAGAAACTCCATGTGGTAGAAGAAAACATAGTTCTACAATAAGGCTTGAATTAATAACAACAACAACAACAACAACGACAACCCAATAAAACTCCACTAGTAGGGTCTAGGGAGGGTAGTGTGTACGCAGACGTTACCCTACCCCGAGGAGTAGAGAGGCACTTAGAGGGCATAAGGTCCTTAAACTAAAAAACATTTATTTTTATTTATCAATATGCTAAAAAGGATGGACAATCCCATACAAAAGTTCCAAGGCTCTGAATTTTCTCAACTTCCACATTGGTCAAAAGGCCAAAACTCTATTAACTCTCTAAACTATGACCAAATTTCACCGTCTGGAATGTTTATGGACAATACTACAAAATTTGTGATTAACCTTTCTCTATTTTTCTCTTTCCAAAACTTTACATACCCAATGCTTAAATTAATATTTGACATCTATATAGGGCTATATAAGGTAGTATTACAAAAATTTCAAGGATGGAGTTTTCAGGCAACCAAGTTCTTTTCAAAATATAAAGAACTATTACTACTTTAAACTTTTGTAATCTATCGCGACTGGCATAAACTAAAATGTTTTATGATCATAGAATATATCTCTCTGATTTTGTACCTCTAGTACCCAGGGGTGGATGCAGACATCTACATTTACACTGCTTGCTCTGACGGGAGCATGGGCGGAGGCGCGGACGGGTGTTTAAACAGACCAAAAGATGATAAAAAATACAGAGCAGAATAACATTTACACTGCTTTCTCCGACAGGTGTGGTTTAGCAGCCAATAAGCTGATGCAAATACCATGTAAGGCTAGGATTCAAATCCTAGCATAAGCAAAAAAGGTCAGGTGATGTCTTCTCATATGTCCAAACCTCGGTGGACATAGTTCATAGATATATGTCTTGGTGGGAAGATGCAGGTACATGGTGTTAAACATGAGGTGCGTGAAAGTAACTCGAACACCTCTATTATGAAAAAGGGAATAAAAATAACATTTACACATCTTGCAAAGAAATAGAAACTTTTAAAATGGCCACTAGGCCACACATTTATACCAAGTAACAAAAAGACCAAATGATCAGCTTCATATTCACTAGTCAAATATTATAATAGAGATCTACAGATATCACTAGTTCCCCAAAATAGTGATTGCACACAATAACAAGCTCTGTAACATGAAGCAACAAACAATAATGAGGATAAGTCAGCCAGTATTACATTAGAAATTAGAGTTGGCAATTCAAATTACTGGAAATTCAGTCCATCCCAAATTCAAGTTACAGCTACAAGTGCCTCAAAGAATTAGAGTGGGAGTTTACCCAAGAATATGCCCTTTCTGTGCCAATAGAACTTTGCAGGCATATATCAAGTGTAACAGGCACCAATTATGGATTTGTTACCCCAATGCACTACCAATAGTTCACCGATTAATAAAACATAGAACATGCACCAACAGTAACTGCATCATCCAGGTAGTCCCAATGGCACCAGTAATGATGTGCAAATGCACGAAAATGGTGAATATTTAAGTGTTTCTTCACACTAAAACTGTTCATTCCAATACGGTCATTGTCATGTTCTAACTATAAAAACAACTCTGGCCTAGTGATTATACAAGGTCGTGATGCATTTTGATACCCAACTAGGTTCTCTTTTTCTTTCGCTAACCTACTCCATAAATTGATTCATACGGGTAATGAACAAAACATGCCTGACCAGTGATGTTCCAGAAGCTTGCTATGGTAAACAACACAAGTTCCAGCAAATAGAAAATCGTTAACTTACTGATTCTGCTGAGACATTCGACATCAAGGTTTCATAACAGATCAGCGTATCACAATAGGAAACAACTACATACACATAAAAGATGCAAGTTGACATCTAGGCCCTAAACTACCACAGATTACTATTACAATAATTAAATTGAATCCAAAAGTCAGTAAACATGTAACAAGAGATGTCCTGAAGGCACCAAGAATGGATTGAAAAGAGGAATCAAAGGAGATATTGGAATATTCCATCCATTTACCTTAACAGCTGCCCACATGTGATTTAACTTTTCTTCCTTAATGCGATCCCACAATGGTACTTTCAACGGACATATATTACAGTCACGAACTATTTTTCCCAAGTGCCTCGAAAATAGATTGCTATTCTTTTCAACTGTTCGATTATTATAGAATGTTACTTTTAGCTTCTCTCCAACTTCAAGTGATGCAACTTCTTTGCACTTGTTACTTCCTCGAACCTTTTTTACTTTTCTTCCTTAATGTGTTACAACATTTGACACACGGACATTGTATTTCATACACACATATTCTTAGCTACGTATATATGATGTTTGATCTTTTTTTTTTAATGGTTCCTTTTCTGTCTTGATTACTCCATACATTGAGTTTTTGGTGACAGACTTTATTATATTTGTTCTCCTGAATATTAGCCTTTATTTTCCTTATTTGCATGTGTCTTATACCGAAATGGGTCTGTTCTGAATTGGGTTTCAATGGTGGACTTTATCAGGCTGTTAAAATAATTTTGAGCATATATATGTGTGTGTATAAAAACATGGTCTTGTCTTGTACACGTCATGTGTGTTGTCTTGTCGAACTAAAAAAACTGACCAGTTGACATAAAGTTGTCTTGTCTTGTACACGTCATGATATTTAACACGCAAATATAGCGCGATTAAATAGTACGTTATGTGTGCATTTAGCGCGGTTAAATTATACGTTATATGTGTTGTCTTGTCGAACTGAGAAAGCTGGCCAGCTGACCTAAAGTTGTCTTGTCTTGTACACATCATGATATTTAACACGTAAAATATAGCGCGATTAAATAGTACGTTATGTGTGCATTTAGCGCGGTTAAACACTATGTTATGTATGTTGTATTGTCGAACTGAAAAAGCTGATCAGCTGACATAAAGTTGTCTTCTCTTGTACACATCATGATATTTAACACGCAAAATATAGCGCGATTAAATAGTACGTTATGTGTGTTGTCTTGTAGAACTGAAAAAGCTGACCAGCTGACATAAAGTTGTCTTTTCTTGTACACGTCATGATATTTAACACGCAAAATATAACGCGATTAAATAGTACGTTATGTGTGCATTTAGCGCGGTTAAACACTACGTTATGTGTGTTGTCTTGTCAAACTGAAAAAGCTGACCAGCTGACATAAAGTTGTCTTGTCTTGTACACATCATGATATTTAACACGCAAAATATAGCGCGATTAAATAGTACGTTATGTGTGCATTTAGCGCGGTTAAACACTACGTTATGTGTGTTGTCTCATCTGTAAATAACGAGCTTATTCTACTTATTTTGTGTGCTCAAAAATTACTAATAACAAATATTTCATTAAAAGTAAGATTTTTTAACGTACAAATGTCTCAACCTCTTCGCACACCAAGGTGAAAGTGCGGAAAAAGATGCATGATGCAATCTTGTTGGGACAGTGGTGAAGTTGGACGCCGCTACTGACACTGTGTGAACCAGTTTTACAAGGTTCCCGACGAACCTATTTGCGATTTTGAGGAATGGGTTGATAAACCATGTTATTAGGAATGCTACAAAGAATCTTTGCAGCATCTTCGTAATTTGTGTTTAAGACAATTGGAACATGAAAGAGGAAGTAAAAGAGAGATTGCAGAGTTGAAGGCGAAACTGAAGGAGGTAGAACAAGAAAAAATAAAATTCCAATGGAATTGTGAAGTCCAAAAGGAACGTAAAAAACAATATAAACGGGAACTTGCGGAGGTGAAGACGAAATTGAAAGAGGTAGAAGAAAAAGAAAAAGAAAAATTAGAAGAACAATTTAAGTGGTTGGAGCGGAGAATAAAGGGCGGTCAGGGCTAAACATTGACATGTATGTGTTTAGTGTATTTTTCCCATATCATGTATTTTTATTATGTTGGCCTGCTATGTTTGTGTTTGTGCTTGTGTTTATGTTGTAGTAATGTTTTCCTTGTTTGTTGTACTGAATTTTATTTGAATTGTATTGGAAGTCAAGTTTTAGTGTTGGTGTTGTTATATGAAACTATCTAACGAAAGGGGAACTAAAAAAGTAATAGGTATATTATATAAATATTGTTGTTAATGTAAACAAAAATATTATTTACACCAAATACAAAAAAAAGGAAGGCCGAATCAATGTGTCCCGCATCTTGTATGTCTCAACGCAGCCGTTGGCCTGAGGCGCATCCCATCCCGCCCGGGTACGCTATCGGGATCATCATCATCAAGTCGTCTCCTTATAGTCGGATGCGGCGCCGGATGACATGTATCAGTAGTGTTGTCAGGATCGATATAAGATACCGTCGCTCTAGTAGAAGGCTACATAAGAATAGAAAGATTAGTATAGAAAAGTACATAACAATTCACAACAATTTAAATTGTCTTACCATGATCTCGGTTGGCTCCTGAAGGTAATCATATGTCGCAGCCACGCCATCATCCCATGAAGCCTTAAAAATAAAATTAATAAAGTTAAAGAAAATAAATAAGTTACAGGTAAAACAAATTCAAATTCAATACTAATAAACGCATACCTGCGCATGTGATGAAGAGTCATAACTCAGTCGGTGCCCACTATGCAAATCTCGGCTCGGTCGATCCTCATAAATGGTAGACGGGCCTGGGAAGTATCTACCCCAATCCACCCCTGGAATATCCGTGCCCGTGATCAATAATTGACCCGACGGGGTCACCTGCGATGTCCCTGGAGTGAGATGCATCGGCATGTCCGTCTCATGCATGCCACCTGCCATAGCAGCAACAACATCATCAGCAGGAGCCTCAACGCTCCCTTGCTGGGGACCACCTCCTCTCCGCCCACGCCCACGGCGTTCGGCACCCTGGCCTCGTCGGGCACCACCAGCTCGTGGGACACCACGACCTCGCTCGTACTGCGCTGGGTCTATATAATCAGGCTCGTGTGCCAAACGCTGATCCGATCGGGCTCGATGTAGTGTCCGGGCAGCTACATCCATGATATGATGACTATAATCCTGCATGGCCACAGGATCGTGGACATGACTCTACATCTGCAGTCCCATCTGATAGACGATATGCAATCCAATTGCCTGCACAAAGTAAAAAATATAAACTACATATGTGGCACTAAATTACAGGTATATAATTAATAATAACAGAAAACGTACCAGGGCCTCATGTCTCCCGGCGCATGGGACGTACCGACCATGTGCCGGATGAATGCAGTTCCCGATAAAAAGTCGGGTAACAAGGCGGTATCATTCTATATAATCCTGAATAGGCACCTCCTGCATCTCCGTAGGTGGGGTCAACTCATCTCGCTTGTCCCAAATACCCATTTGCGCATTAAGCCATGCCATAAATGTGTCGTCCGTCCTGGACCGATCATCCCTCTGATAATGTAAAGCATGCCAGACATGCTGTCTCGGTATAGACTGCGGCAGGTCAAACTGATGAAGCACCCGCTCGGAGGCATGATGCTCGACAATATCGAGGCATATGAGCGGGACAGAAGTCCTCCAAATATGTCGGCCGGACGAGCAATAAGCTGGAAGGGTACCGATCAACTCCTCGATGTACGACGTCCAGATGAACTATCAAATAAGAACACAAACCGTGAGTATGCGCAACACTAAGTTAATCTATACCAGTTAAGTTCAGGTAGATATTCACATGTGCGCCTTCCAGCAGATCCAACACATCCCTGCATAGGGGGAGATTATGATGGGAATCATACTCTCGTGCAAGTGTACGACGGAGAACCCACCTCCTGGCTAGAGGGAGAAATGGAGGTGCTACAGTAACAGGTAGTTGTGGTTGAGGTGACTGAAACTGCAGAAATCGCTCCCAGGCCCAAACCTAGCATACAAAGTTGACGTAAGGTATAAGATTAATTCTAACTAGGTAGAGTTTTAACTAATTAACATATTATTTGAATATGTTGTCACCTGTAGAAGCGGCAGAAAGCCACAAACGTCTCTCTGTGTACCCATGCAAGCCCGACACATCTGCCTGTACAAGTATGCGAGGACAACACCACCCCATCTGTAAATGGCTGCATCCTCGAACTGCTCAATATGATGAAGAAAATGGAGGCTCACTAGGTTCCCGAATTGTTCGGGAACAAGACCCCCCAAATAGAAGGAGCAACAATAGCCTCATATATCGTACAATATCTACCTCCGCTGACTCGGCGGTGATAGTCTCGTGGATCTGCTCTAGGTGCTCTCTAATAGGGGTCAACTGCATATGACTGGCCCCAAGACGATACAGTCTCGTCCTGTGGCATGAAACCCGTGAGCCTGTGCAGCATATCCCAATAATCCGCCTGCGAATAATATCTCATGGCCATAGGCAGTAAAACGGGCAACCCATCAGCGGGCAGGCCATATAAAACCTCAGCGTCCTGCAGCGTTATAGTAGCCTCGCCGATGGGCAGGTGGAAAGTGTGCGTCTCCGATCGCCGCCGCTCAATCAATGCCGTGATCAAAGCCCAATCGAGCTGTATCCGGCCGATCTCTATAATCCTATAAAATCCCAACTCCTCCAGGTACTGGACCACACGGGGATGTATAACTCTATCCCTCAAAAAGTCCCACAAGTCATCCACTCTCCTAGAGCGGAAAGTTCGCGCCAGTAACTGTCCGTCCCATATAAAATCGGATCTATGTTGGCCCTGTAGGACTAATAGATCAAACGACCGAGGGCCGGGATGTATGGGCGCGTCCATGTCGTCAATTATATAATAAAACAACATCAATTGTATGTTTAGTCTGTAAATTAAATAATAATTTTTTGAGATACACAATTTTTAGAGTTATACAATATTTATACCTATGGGTTCTAGGCTCGATATTTGAGTCCCAGTAGCACAAAACTATCATTAATAATTATGTGTGTCAAATTCAATATTTTTTATAATGTTATGTGTTTATTTTATAATTTAAATTCAAAGTGTATATACACACACCTATGGGTTCCGGGCTCGATATTTGAGGCCCAGTGGCACCAAATTAACATTAGTAATTATGTGTATCAAATTCAATATTTTTTATAATTGTGTGTTTGTTTTATAATTTAAATTCAAAGTATATATATATACACCTATGAGTTCCGGGCTCGATATTTTGAGGCCTAGTGGCACCAAACTAGCAATAGTAATTATGTGTGTGAAATTCAATATTTTTATAATTTTGTGTATTTGTTTTATAATTTAAATTCATAATTTTTAATTA
>ML300772.1:0-28674 GCA_005239505.1 Nicotiana paniculata
CCCGCTTAGCCCGGCCCGCTTAGCCCGTTTGGCCCGGGCCCGGCCCGTTAGCCACCCCTAGTGTCAATCCATCCTAGAAGTCTTGGAGTTGCATCCAGAGTTCAATTCTACTATGTTGACACTTTTTGAATATCTCCTTAAACCTCTCCCAAGCTTCAAAAACATTTTCAATATCTTTCTGGCAGAAGCTATGGATCTCTCTTCTAAACTTTCCCGTTTTAGCTGAGGAGAAATATTTATCAAGAAATTTTATGTTCATCTCCTCCTATGTTCTAATCGATCCCTGGGGCAAGCTTCGAAGCGACTGCTTCGCATCATCTTTGAGTGTGAAGGGGAATTCCCTTAAGCAAACCGCATCTTATGAAATACCATCGTATTGAAAGGTATTCATAATCTCCTCTAATTCCATTAAATGGTTGTTTGGATCTTCATTCATCTTTCCTTTGAAGACACAACAATTTTGAAAAGTTTGGAGCAACCTTGTTTTCAATTCGAAATTGTTCACTGCAACTGGAGGTGGTCTAATACTTGACAATCCTTGGTTGTAGACCGGTCTAGCATAATCACTAAGTGGTCTCCCAGCACCGGGAGTTATGTTTCTAAACTGGTATGAACCCACGAGTTGATTTCTATTAAGTCTGTGACCCCTCTCTTCTTTATAAATATGTTGCGCATCTCTAATAGATGCTTCTTCAGCATCTCGTGCAGCTATTTCTCGTTGTTGGGCTGCTTCTCTTGCAGCCAAATCCACATTATCATCATCTCCAACATATTTTCTTTGGTTCAAGATTTCCTTACATTCTCAATATTCTCAGGGAGATTTCTTTCCTTCCTCAGTTGTTGCAATTGTTCTTCTATTTCTGGTTCGTATGGTAGCAATTCTTTCCCAGAAGATCGAGTCATGCACCACTCTTACCTACAACCTACACACAGTCAACGAACACCAACCGTAAAAAGGAAAAATTAAATAATAAAATAATAATTCTTGAATTAGTACTACAAACGGTTTCAAACACTATTGATTGTCAATCCCCTGCAATGGCGCCAAATATTGACAAGCTTAAAACACACACTTAAACATGCTCGCTAGTCGAATATAGTATAATATAATATCGTATCCACATGGATTGGAGTTAAACAGTATTATCGTAATTTGTAGCTAGATTGCTATCCAAGATGATCAACAATTTAGAATTATGTGATTAAAACTAAAATTAACTATGAATCTAAAGCTAATTGACTAACGACAATCGCAACAAAAGTAAGCAAGGAAGGTTATCAGTGGGAGAAAATAGGGATTGGTTGGATAGGTGCAAGATAATTGTTTGAAATTTAAATCTAGTTAATTCACTTCTAACGTTCAAGTGAGTCTCTCGAATTCACTCGATTATTAGTTCAAACGTTTAGGAGAAACTCCTCTCTCGATTAAGTCTCATCCTCGCAATGTGAACTAAATTAAGCTTGGTAAAAATATGCAAGAATTCGTAGTAGATTGGTCTTTAGGAGGACCTCTTTCGATTATCCTCCTAACTAGGTTTAATCAATGATTCAACTAGCCTCTTTCGATTACTAAGAAGAATTAATGAACTCAAAAAACAAAATTATGCAAAGATATCATAGGTTATGCCTCTCTCGATTACATGAACATGTGAATATAGATGCAAAACTTAAGTCATCCAAAATAATTCAATACATAAAAACTAGAGTTATAATCCACAAACAAATATCAATACACCAAATCCATCAAACCCTAAAGAGAACTACTCCATAGCCCCCCTCCCCCCTCCCAAATCTTAGATAGGTCATCTGAGTATAGGAACTATTCCGATTTAGGTGAAGTTACAAATTCCAAGAACTTCAGAAATTTTGGATTCAAATATGATGAAATGTAAAATAAACCACATTTGATACCTGAATAATCAGTTGGATACCCTCCTACTAGTTCTTCTTCTGCTTCTGGTAAATCAAAAGTTAATCTTTCACACTCAACTAGAGAAGAAATTAGAAAAATGATAAACCCGATGGGTTGACGCCACAAATTCCACCCCCAAAAACCATATTTTGACTGATCTTCCACTATATTGGAGCAATTCATCACAAATATGTTTAAGTAAAAAAAAAAAAAACGATCCAAACTCTTTTCTTGAGTGAGGATTGAATGATGAATTCCTTGTGCTTTCGATACTCCAACTCCTCCTTAGCCTCCTTAGGTCTTAGATGTGTCAAAATTCCATAAAATAATGTTTTTCCATGTATATATACCAAGTAGGATCGGGCCCAGGCAAAAATACTTTTTTCTTGCACGAAATAGGACAATTACTCTGTAAAATTTGTACAGGCGCGCTTGGGGCGACGCACCATGCGGGGAATTAGTGGGGAAATGCAGAGAGCTAGTTCTGACAGGAAGCAGGAATATTGCACAGGTGCAGCGTGCCACGTGCCTCCCTATGTGCCGCGCTAGTGATGTTTTTTCAGAGTACGAAATTTTCCTTACTTTTTGATATCCAGACGTGGTTTTCGACCCCCGAACGCGATACAGGCTTAATCCCTTGGGATTTTACTTAGAATTCAAAGCTCCAATAGCTTGAATTCATCCTGTAATATCTACATAGCTCGAAATCCTCCTACAAGGCATAAAACACACAATTAGTGCAAAACACTAGCGATTAAAGCTCAAACTCAATTGAAGTGCAGTATTGCAATAATCGAATAAAATACGAGATTATATCCTACCATCAAAAGTCCCTATGTCTTGGTTGACTAAGGGATGTGAATCATATCAGAGTTTCAACCGCTTCGCCTCGTACTTGAGTGCTAGCCTTAATCCTGCAATTATGGCCTCATACTCGGCCTTGTTGTTAGTCATATCTTGGCATATTATGGACTAGCAAATTACTTTGCTGGTAGGGACCTCGAGTATGAGTCCCAGTCCGGATATAGAAGCGTTGGATGCGTCATCGGTGTATAGAACCCAAAGGTCTTCTGTTTGGAGAGAAGCTTGGACGACTTCTTTCTCGACTTCAAACATTATTTTTGCACTGAAATCTGCGACAATATCGACGAGTACTTGCGACTTTATCGCTATTCGCGGCTGATATGTAATATGGTGCTTGATTATCTCGATGGCCCATTCATCCAGCCTTCCTGATAGATCGGGTTTATGTAAAATGCCTCTTAGGGGAAAGGTGGTAACTACCGAGATAGGGTGGCACTGGAAAATAGGGTCTAAGCTTTCGTGAAGCTATGACTAGTGCCTGGGCCAGTTTCTCGAGTTGCGGGTACCCCGTCTCGATGTCGATGAGTGTTTTTCTAATGTAATAAATGGGAGATTGCGTACCTCTACTTTCTTGAACCAGGACTGCACTTACTGCTACTTCGGAGATGACTAGGTAGATGAGGAGATGTTACATGGGTTCAGGCTTTGAGAGAGCAGAGGTGGTGATAATAAATACAACGTTAGTTCTCACATAGCTTGTACCCACTCAGGTGTCCACTCGAGGCCGTTTTCCTTTTTGAGTATGCCAAAAAATTTGTGGCATCTGTCAGACCACCGCGAGATAAATATTGATAAGGCGGCGATTCGACCAGTCAACCTTTGGACTTGCTTCTTGTTAGTCAGGAGCTCTGGTATCCCTTCGATAGATTTAATTTGTCTGGGTTGACCTCGAACCCCCATTATGAGACTAAGAAGCCCAAGAGGTTACGCCAAATGCGCATTTCTCCGGGTTCAGTTTCATTTTGTACCATCTTAGTATGTCGAAAACTTCCTTCAAATGGTCGATATGGTCCTCTTCCTTTACATACTTGACCAGCATGTCATCAATATACATTTCCATGGTCTTGCCGAACTTATCTTTGAACATTCTCATGACCAATCTTTGATATGTAGCCCATGTGTTCTTCATCCCAAATGGCACGACCCTATAACAATACGTTTCTCGGTGAGTGATGAACATGGTTTTCTCCTGGTCATCGTCTTCCATAAGTATTTGGTTATAGCCTGAGTATGCATAAAAGAACACAACAACTCGTGCTCGGCTATTGCATTGATGAGTTGGTCTATATGTGGTAACGAGAACGAATCCTTCAGACATACGTTTTTAAAGTCCGTGAAGATTACACACATCCGCCATTTCCCATTTTTCTTTTTGACCATCACTACATTGGCGTTCTATTTGGGGTATTTCATCTCCTTGATGGAGCCATTTTTTCTCCACCTCCTCGTGGATAACGTCGTTGATAGCGGGATTGAACTTACGGCTGACCTGCCTTACCGAGGGGTAGAATGGATCGACATTTAATTTGTGTGTGGAAATATCCTTGGGGATGCCTGACATATTTGTATGGATGAAGGCAAACAAATGTGCATTAATTATTAAGAATTAACTAAATTTACCTGGTTCTCAGAGTTTGCAGTCGATGTAGGCCTTTTTGCTGCAGTCGCTGAGGACTAATTGAATGGGGTCGAGGTCATCCACAGTCGAGTCCATGGCTTTGACCATTTCGGGATCCATGATGACGTCCCCGGTCTTTTCTTCTATCGACCTCGGCCATGTTGATTGCTATGCATATTTTCATTGTCTTTTTTTGGTTAGGTTGCAGTGCCGTCTAAGGTGATGTAGTAGCACTCCCAGGACGTGTTTTGTTCTCTTCGTATGATGAATATCCGCCAAGGTGTTGGGAATTTGATTACTTGGTATAAGCTGGAGGGGATGGCCCTCATGGGATGTATCCCTGGTCGTCCTAACGTTGTACACAGTGGCCTGGTCTATGATGTGGAATGTCTTCTCCAGCGTTACGCCACTGGCAAGATGGGGAATGTAATTTCTCCCAATATCCGTTCAACTGCATTATTAAAATCGGTTAGTGTGATGCAGCGTGTCACTATATTTTCCTCGAGTCTCATCTGGGTGAGGAATCGGGGATGGATAATGCATGCTCCACTTCCATCATCTACCATAATACGTTTGTTATCAGTATATAAAATGCACAAAGTAATGATGAGAGCATCATTATGAGGGAAAGTCAAACTGTCAGCATTTGATCGAAGGTAATACTTTCTACGAGTCTGTCAAATCGTTCGCGGGTGATAAATCGTTTGAATTTGTAAGTGGTCGTGAATTTAATGTCGTAGATGGAGGTGTCGTTGCTACCGCCGATGATCATGTTGATAGAATGAGCTTAGGACGGGATCTTCGGAAGGCCTTGGTGTTCATGCCCTCTAGCAAAGTTATTTCTCCCCTTGTCGCTCAGTAGCTCTTTGAGGTGTCCCTGCTGCAACATGTTTACAACTTCTTGTCTTAGGGCGATGCAATATTCTGTTTTGTGTTCCCGCTCCTGGTGGAATTCCGAGAGGGCGTCCGATTTTCTGGCGCTCGGATCGAACCTCATCTTTGGCAGCCACTTAACATTTGTTCCGAGTTTCTCCCAGGCATAGACTATTTCTGTAGGTGATACACAAAAATTGTGAGCAGATAATAAGGGGGCATACCTCTCTCATTCCGGTGATTCTCCATTCTCGGCTTGGATGGGCCTTCCTCATAGCAGAGAGAAGGTGGGGTTGGGGCCCTGGCGTATGGCTAGTGTTGTTCTCTGTTGGGTCGTGAGACAAGGTGATCCCTCCTGATGTTGTCTCTTCATTCTTTCATAGACTAGGCTTGTACCGAGATGAGATAATGAGTTGGTCCATTGAGGTCGTCCTCATCTGCTCAGACTTCGGCACAGTAAGCATTGTGGATCTCGTCCCAAGTGGTTAGAGGATATTTCATCAATAGGCTCAGAAGTTTTCCAGTCGCTCTCGACCCTTCTCTACTCAACTCGTTATGAAAAGTCGTGACATCCATCCCCTCAGACACGTTTGATAGGGTCTTCCTTACCCTGTTGAATCAGGCGAGAAAGTCCCCCAGTCCCTCTCCCAAGGACTGCTTGATGGCGAATATGTCATTTACTCTTGTTTCGACTTTCCTGGTTCCGACATGTGCTGTTACGAACTATCTGCCATTTCCTTGAAGGTTTCTATGGAGCGTGAGGCCCCTCCCATAAGAGTTTCGCCAAATTTCTTCAGCAAAATAGAAGACACTTGCTGCTTGGTAAGGTCGTTGCCTTTCACGTGAGTGACATAATGAGTCACATGATCCTCAGGATCAGTGGTTCCACCATATATATCCTGAGACACAACGACATTTTGAAGGTCTTTGGTATGACATACAAGGCTGCTTCTTTGTTGTACGACTGCTCTACAAACCTGTTGGTATCCCTCTTTAGCAATAGCTTAGGGGGGCTCGGTATCTTGTCGACTCATTCTTGGTGTTCATTCATTTGATCTCTGAGTGCTTTATTTTTATTCTTAATTTCTTCCATCCTCTTTAGAACATCGGCGAGAGTGTTGTCACCTGCATTGTTATTAGCATTGTGAGTTAGGTGTTGGAGGGTCAAGGTCGCCCCGTTTGTCTGCTTGTTGCATTGTGTAGGTTCTTGTTGTCTATGTAGTCATGCATGGAGTGGGCTTGTTAAGCACGCTTACTAGCGTATCAGTCATCCATGCTTCGAGGAGCTTTTTCACAGCCGGTGGCCTCCCTTCTTTTGTGGACATGGAGTCCCCTTTTGCATTTGGTTTTGTTATGCTACAATGGGGGGAGGCGACCTCTCACGCCTGGAGGAGGCAGTGGGTGTCACGTCCTCTCCTAATGTCTTACAACTCTCGTTGATAGCTTTCCTGAGGTTGCTAGGTAAATCACCCGTTACTTTAGTCCTCTTTCTTTGGTTACCTTCCATGTAGGTTTTTGTACGTGCAAAGAAAGAGAGATGTTAGGGTTTGTGAGGTTAGTGACTCACGTTAGCTGTAGATGTAAAGGAAACTAAAAAATTAACTAAAAGATCCCCATAGACGAAGTCAAAGTGTTTGAAAAAAAAAATATATAGTTCTTGGTTCAACTAATTTGATTTTAAACAAAGAAGAGTTAATCTTAGCTAATAATAATATACTAAAGATAAAACTATCGGGTGTGATGAATAACTTGTATATTTGTCCGGATGGCAATTAATAAGCAATAATGACAATATTCAATGATCCAAAAATATGGAATATGACATTAAATACTAATAAATAGCAATAAGTGGAATTTAAATAAATAAAACGTGTGAATCACCCGAAAAAGGGATGAGATTAGTGGATATTCTTGTAACGACCCAACCGGTCGTTTTGAGCATTTGAAATTTGCTCGGTAGTTTGAGAGCATGAGTAACTCCTTATGATGTATTGATATTTATGAGAATCGTCGGTTTTCGGATTTCAGGTTATTCAGAATTGGGTTGGAAGATTGAGTTCGGCGTGGGAGTTTTAAGTTGAAAGAGTTGACCAAGTTTGAATTTTTGAGAATTTGACCCCGGATGTGAATTTTGATGGTTCTGTTAGCTCCGTTAGGTGATTTTGGACTTAAGAGCGCGTCCGAAATGTAATTCGGAGGTTCGTGGTAGAATTAGGCTTGAATTAGTGAACGTTGGAAATTTGGCGATTTTGGTCAGCTGTGGAAAATGAGATATCGGGGTCGGAATGGAATTTCGAAAGTTGGAGTAGGTTCGTAATTTCATTTGTGACGTGTGTGCAAAATTTGAGGTTATTAGGACGAGGTTTGGTAGGTTTCTGCGTCGTTGGCGAATTTCAGAAGTTTAGAAGTTCTTAGGCTTGAATACGAGGTTAATTTGGAGTTTTGATGTTGTTTTGGGTGATTCCAAGGTTCGAATAAGTTTGTATGATGTTGTTGGATATGTTGATATGTTTTTTTGAGGTCTCGAGGGTCTCGGTATGATTTCTAGTAACGACCGGAGAGTTTGAAGTTGGAAAAATGCAGTTGAACTGCTGTTACTGGTGTGTCTGCACCTGCGAAAAGGGAACTGCAGGTACGAGGTGCGTAGAAGCGGCTCTGAGGTGCAGGTGCACAATTGTACCGCAGGTGCTGCTTGATCTCGCATCTGCGATGGCCGCAGGTGCGATCAGTTGATCGCAGAAGCGTAGTCCGTCTAGTTAATGAATTTTTGCAAAAGCGGAGCCCTCTTCGTAGATGCGGCTCCGTAGGTGCGAGTGAAGGACCGCATGTGCGCTTTTGCTGGGCAGGAAAATCCCATCTCGAGGTTTTCTTCTCTATTTTTGATTTTGGATTTGAGGAGCTCGGGAGAGAGGCGATTTTGAAGGATTTCAAGGAGCAACATTGGGGTAAGTGATTCTAACGTATAATGGCATAAATTTCATGAATGTATGGTTTTATTCATCATCTAATTGAGAATTTGAGCTAGAACTTTGGGAATTTAGGGCTTGGAAATTGGAGAGTTAATTTTGAGAATTTGAGTGACCAAACGGTGTCGGATTTTGATGAATTTGGAATGGCTAGACTCGTGAGTGAATAAGCTTTCTAGTTTTGTAAGTTTTGTTGGTTTTCGAGGCGTGGGCCCGGGCCAAGGTTGAGCCGATTTCGGGATTTTGGTCTAATTTGGTAGTTTTTCTTGTGGAATTCATTCCATTAGCATTTATTGATTGTATCGTACGGGTTGTGAACAGATTCAGAGCTTTTGGAGGTCAAGTCGAGGGGCGAGAGAATCCCGGAGTAGGATTTCTACGCTGTTAAGGTAAGCAGCTCTTCTAAACTTAGTGCTGAGAGTATGAAACCCCGAGTTAGGTGTTATGTGATTGGTATTGAGGTGACACACATGATAGGTGACGGGCGTGCAGCCGTGCACCCTGTGAAATGGGACCATATGGTTCCGATGGCGCAGTTTAGTGGTCCTATTTTGTTGATATCTTTGTTTTTACCACGTGATAAAGTAATTGAGCAGTCAATCAGGCTAGATATCATGTTTAGATTTTATGCTGATACTATTGAGACCCATAGTGGTCGTTTCTTGCTGTTATTTCACATACTTCATTGATATCTTGTACTCAGTCATGTTCATGCATTCATATCATATCTCAGTCTCAGTTGTTAATTGTTGATGCATCATATTCTTGTTTCGGGCTAATTTCATGACACTGTAAGCCCGTGAGTGAGAATGGAGAGATTCATGACCGAGCAAGGCTTAGGGACTGGTTGTGAGGTATTGGTATTATAGCACGTGAGTTGTCTGTGCGGATCCATGTATTGATATTATATACGTGAGTTGCCCGTGCAGCATGTGAGTTGTCTGTGTGGATACATATATTGATATTATGGCACGTGAGTTGTTCGTGCAGCACGTGAGTTGTCCGTCCTTAGCACTTGGACTGTAGGAGCCCCTCCGGAGTCTGAACACCCTTAGTGAGTGCAGTCGACTATAAACGAGTGTGGATCAAGATACATGGCAATTGCATACACACATGGCATACAAATATTTGCATGCACGCATGACATACAAGCATAGAGATAAATGTTTCTCATGTTATACGGTATCACGTCATCCATGGCATATTATACACATTGATATGTGGGATCAGAGAGGCATTTTTATACTTGTTATTTGAAAGAAAAACGGAATATCTTACTTATTGCTGGAAAAGATTTTGGGAAAAATCATAGTTTTCAAACTTATCTGTATTTCGAAATTTTGGAAAAAATATTTGAGTCCTCACTAAGATATTGAAAAACATGTTTATTTTCTGGAACTGTGAGCGAGTTGAGCATGTTACTTCTGAGATACTCTTTTGACACTTGTGTTGCGTTGTTGCGAGCTCTCATAGAATGCTAGTATTGCAACCGACCTAGTATTAGCTCGTCACTGCTTTCAACCTAAGGTTAGGTTTGTTACTTACTCAGTACATGGGGTCGGTTGTACTGATACTACACTTCTGCACATTGCGTGCAGATGTCAGTTGTTGTTGTTGTTGCTATGCTCGATGGTTGCGAGACTTGAAGATGTATCGGCGTCCCTATTGTAGCTGCCTCCTTGTTCGGGGTAGCCTTAGCTTAATAAAAACTCTATTTATGTACTTTTCAAACAGACTGTGTATTTGTTTCATTGTTGCTTTGAAACTCTATTCATAGAAGCTCGTAATTTGTACTACCAGTCATTGGGATACGTATAGAATACAGTAAATTCATTTTGTTTAATTGACTTATTAAAATTGTTGAAATTGGATAGTTATTAGTTGGCTTACCTAGCTGGTTGGGTTAGGTGCCATCACAAATATCGGATTTTTGAGTCATGACAAGTTGGTATCAGAGCTCTAGGTTCATAGGTTCTACAAGTCATGAGCAAATGTCTAGTAGAGTCTTGCGGATCGTCAATACCTATATTCGAGAGGCTATAGGGAATTTAGGATATACTTCCCGTCATTATTTCCTTATCGTGCGACATTGATTCATCTTGAAGCGTAATCTTTTGAATTTCTCCCACGCATTTGTATGTTCATGAGCACTCAGTATCAGCTGTGCATCGACGACTTGTGATTTTGGTGGTTGAGGTGCGAGATATGATTTCAGCATGTTGATGATGGGCCAGTCTGGAGGACTTGAGGCCGGGTTTTGTCTGTGACTTGAGTACTTAGACTTCGATTGTGAGAGAACTTGTGTTTGGGACTTATATGTCCGTTTGTGTCCTTATTGGTGGGATTTTTTGACATGATGACTGTGTGGTGAGTATGATTTGATTGCGAGATGTGTTCAGATTGTTCGAATGTGACAAGGAGAGTTTGCTGGGGATGTAGCAAGGACTATTGGGTGTTGACTTCTGTATGGATTTGGCGCATGGCCTCGAGTTATGGGTGTGTTGAAGGAGCTCTCATGTAGTTTAGTTGTGGAGTGGAGTAGATCTTCATGTAGTCTTATGAGTTCAGACTCAGGGAGATTGAGTGATTGCGTAATAGTTATGATTATGGAGGAGTACAGAAAGATATCAGTTTGAGTCTAAGCAGGTGGGGTTATCTCCTATGGAGTGTCCTAAGGCTGTGTGATCCTTATGTTGTTTTGTGGCAAGTTCCCTTTTCTTCCAGTGAATTGTATGTGTTGAAATTTGAGTTTGGATCGCTTATGAGAGTTGACTTGACTGCTACAAAGATGAATGTGAGATTTGCAGATGCTTTGAGGTATTAGGTGGGTGGTGTTATCTGAGCCTATGAAGGATTTAGTTGAATCTCACTACAGTATGGTGGCAGTAATAGAGTAAGATCATTGGGAGTTATTGTGTGTTTTGATCTATGGCTTTGAGCCAAGTGGAAGAGTCTGCTATTGATAAGTTGATTGCACGATTTTGTGTCGTAGTGGTTTCGGTTCGAGGTAAACTAGAGAACCAGTTATGACTATGGAGGTTGAGATGGAGGACGACTCGGGTAAGGGAATTTCTGGATGCAGTTGTATTACACTCTATGGGTATATGGTAATCATGAAATAATTGAGTGGTTAGTTGTGTATGATGTAGTGTGCGTGGGGTAAGAGATTGCTCGATTGTTTAGGAGTATGGGTTACTCCCTTGGATGTTGGTGTTCTAGTGGAGAACAGGTCGTTTGATCCGTTTGGTCGGTCTAATTGAGGTTTGAGCAAAGTAAATGACTCTCGAGAATGGTTCTAATAGATTCAAGATTTACATGTGATAATTGGGAATCTTCAGGATGTGTATTTGACTAGAAACTCAGATTTCACATTGGATGGTGATAAGACTTGTGGAGTTTCTATATCTTTATGGATTCTTCATATCAGTATCAGGAAGGTGAAGGTAATGGCTTTAGACTCACAGGAAGTCTCTTCAGAGTAAGTATTTGGGTCTGGTATTGTTGGGGTGCTTAATAGAACATTCAACGGCTTATGAGCCTTAGGGTGGTGTGAT
Source organism: Nicotiana paniculata (assembly GCA_005239505.1). Taxonomy (NCBI): domain Eukaryota; kingdom Viridiplantae; phylum Streptophyta; class Magnoliopsida; order Solanales; family Solanaceae; genus Nicotiana; species Nicotiana paniculata. The sequence goes on from ML300772.1 coordinate 11,788, forward strand.
TTTATGTTAGGGTCTCGCGTGGTGAGTTTTGGTTGAGGATTTTGGTTGTGTTGGGATTCTACAGGTGCTTCGTGGCAATGCTTTTGGGTTTCGGCAGCCTGCATGGCTGGGTTGAGATAGAGAGAATTAATTTTGATGGATTGATTATGCGCAAATGAGTTTCGAAGAGTTTTCAATGGTTACTACCACGGTTCCGGGTGCATATTTCCTGTCGTTGTGTTGAACATATTGTATGTTGTGATTATCTCCAGGAAGAAATCAAATGTGAAAGTTCTTGGCTAATCAAGAGTGTAGTTGCTTGCGAATCGGAGTTGGTTTTGAGATTTTAGTATCTTCCATATGATGGAATGATGGGTGTGGTGTGTTGTTCGTGGTGTAGTATTGAGATTTGCAAGTGTTAGGTCACAGTTTAGTTTTGGAGGGAAGGTTCTAAATTTGTAAGCAGCATGGACGGTCTCGGGTCACTAAGTAAGTGATGGTACTATTTGGTGTGGCTTAAAGAGGGTAGATATATTTCAGAAGGGGCAGAGTGTTTAATTTATGGATACTTCACCGGTACGGCGGCACTCTCCTAGTTGATCGACTGCTGATATTCGTATTGTGCTACGTGACAAGGAAGAATTTTAGGAGTATTTCCTCACGGGATGATCGTGTGTGAGAGATGTGTTAGACATTCTGGCAGTGGAGTTGGGATCAGATATGAAGATTCGTTTGTCCTATGGATTTGGATACTGGGAGTCCTCAAGAGTGGATTGTTTCATGGTTGGGGATGGTGAAGTCCTGGTGGGAGCTACCCAGATAATAATATATGTTGTGATTAAGTCATTGTGGGTTTTCAGAGGTTTATTTATCTATGTTTGGGTGTCCGGAGTTGAATTGGGGGTCAATTGGTAGGCCCAATTAGGATGTGTATTCTACACCGAGCATAATGCTATTGTTGAGGGATGTGCCATTCGGTTGTTTCTAAGATTATTCGTGTTCTAGAAATTTGTGTGAGTTATTCTTCTGCGCTACAAGGAGTTGTGATTCGTTGGTTTTAGGCACACATGGTGCAGTCCTATTGTGGCCTTATAGTGGATGTTGCGCGAGATGAGTAATTGGGTATTGCATGATTGAGGGCCTATTAGTTATGTTCTTTCGGGTTTTGTGTGGCATTGTATCATATGATCCTCCGTGGGTATGGTAAAAGCACTTTGGGTGTTGGATGTCGGATTTCGCGTGGTTATTTCTTTTGAGCAGAGTGGCTCGAGGTATATGATATGGACCAACATCTGGATAGAGTTGCACATTGCAATGGAGCTATGTTAAGGTATGAACCTTTGTGCTAGAGTCGCGTGATGGTTCTATGGTGTGTGATGGGCTCTTATTTTTTCTGGTGGTGGTACCCGTTGAGTTTGCGGGACGGTTCTCTTGACTGAGTCATTTTCTTGATTGAATACATTTAGGTTGTTGCTTATTGGTGCGCGAAATGCATGGTTTGTGGCTCTGGGTAGTATTGGTGTTGTGTGTTGGTAGAGTAGTTGGTATTCGATAAGACGAGGTCGTCATATCTAGGATGGGTACTATCAACTTTGATTGCAGTATATTTGGAAGGGTAATATCGGAAGTCAGCTTAGGAATTGGCTTAAGTTCTTATTGAACGAGAGGGAGCTCCACGACTTGTTGATTTGATGAATGGTTATGAGTTCCGCGTGTTCTTTCATTGTCGGTAGTGTACGAAGGATTTATAGAGATTTTATTAGATATAAAGTTTATTACCGGCATTGGGTTGTTCTGAGCAGTTACGGTAATCAGAGATTTCTACTATGAGTATTTGAATTATGAGTTATAACATGAGATTGTGTCTTGGATTATGGTTATGGCTTGATACAGTTTGTTCAGACTTATACAGTGTGTAGGTTGCAGGATTCAGATCTTATAAAAAATTTCACATGAGCAAAAAAATATGATTCTGAGGCTGGTGGGTTTGGTTGAATTGGGAAATTTCACTTATGTTGTGTTATCGTACCTATATTGGATAGGTTGACATGGGATCACCCCCGAGTATGTACAAGGTAAGGTTATGCGTTGGTTTGATGGTTTTGAGAACAACTCTTGGCAAGTTTGAGGACAAACATATTTTTAAGTGGGGAGGATGTAACGGCCCGACCGGTCATTTTGAGCATTTGCACTTCGCTTGGTAGTTTGAAGGCATGAGTAACTCCTTATGATATATTGAGATTTATGCGAATCGTCGGTTTTGGGGTTTTAGGTTATTCAGAATCGGGTTGGAAGATTGAGTTCGTCGTGGGAGTTTTAAGTTGAAAGAGTTGACCAAGTTTTACTTTTCAAGAATTTGACCCTGGATGTGAATTTTTATGGTTCTGTTAGCTCCGTTAGGTGATTTTGGATTTGAAAGTGTGTCCGGAATGTAATCGGAGGTCCGTGGTAGAATTAGGCTTGAATTGGCGAAAGCTGGAAATCAAACGATTGTGGTCGGCTGTGGAAAATTAGATATCGGGGTCAGAATGAAATTCTGAAAGTTGGAGTAGGTTAGTAGTGTAATTTTTTATGTGTGTGCAAAATTTGAGGTTATTCGGACGAGGTTTGGTAGGTTTCGACGTCGTTGGCGAATTTCGGAAGTTTAGAAGTTCTTGGGCTTGAATCTGAGGTTAATTTAGAGTTTTAATGTTATTTTGGGTGATTTGAAGATTCGACTATGTTCGTATGATGTTGTTGGATATGTTGGTATGTTCTGTTGAGGTCCCGAGGGCATCAGGGTGATTTCTAGTAGCAATCGGAGAGTTTGAAATTGGAAAATGCAGCTGAAGCTATTGTTGCTGGTGTGTCCGCAGGTGCGAGGTGCGCAAAAGCGGATCTGAGGCGCAAGTGAACAATTGGACTGCAGGTGCGGTTTGATCCCGCATCTGTGATGGCCTCAGGTGAAGTCAGTTGATCACAGAAGCGGAGTCCGTCTGATTAATGAATTTCCACAGAAGCGGGCCCTCTTCACAGATGCGGCTCCGCAGGTGCGAGTGAAGGACTGCAGGTGCGGTTTTACTGGGAAGAAAAACCCTAGCTCAAGGTTTTGTTCTCTATTTTCGATTTTGGATTTGAGGAGCTCGGGAGAGAGTCGATTTTTCAAAGGATTTCAAGGAGCAAGGTTGTGGTAAGTGATTCTAACCTATAATGGCATAAATTTCATGAATCTATGGCTTTATTCATCATCTAATTGTGAATTTGAGCTAGAAATTTGGAATTTTAGGGCTTGAAAATTGGAGAGTTAATTTTGAGGATTTGAGTGACCAAACAGTGTCGGATTTTTGATGAATTTGGTATGGTTAGACTTGTGAGTGAATAAGATTTCTAGTTTTGTAATTTTGTCGGTTTTCGAGGCGTAGGCCCGGGGCCGGGGTTGAGTCGATTTCGGGATTTTGGTCTAATTTGGTAGTTTTTCTTGTGCAATTCATTCCATTAGCGTTTATTGACTGTATCGTACGGGTTGTGAATAGATTCAGAGCTTTTAGAGGTCGAGTCGAGGGGCGAGAGCATTCTGGAGTAGGAATTCTATGATGTTAAGGTAAGTAGCCCTTCTAAACTTAGTGCTGAGGGTATGAAACCCCGAGTTAGGTGTTATGTGATTGGTATTGAGGTGATGCACATGCTAGGTGACAGGCGTGCAGGCGTTCACCCTGTGAAATGGGACCCTATGGTTCCCATGGCCCAGTTTAGTGGCCCTATTTTGTTGATATCTGTGTTTTTACCACGTGATAAAGTAATTGAGTTGTCAATCAGGCTAGATATCATGTTTAGACTTTATGATGATACTGTTGAGACCCATAGTGGTTGTTTCTTGCTGTTATTTAACAGACTTCATTGATATCTTGTACTTAGTCATGTTCATGCATTCATATCATATCTCAGTCTCAATTGTTAATTGTTGATGCATCATATTCTTGTTGTTGGGATAATTTCATGACACTGTGAGCCCTTGAGTGAGACTGGAGAGATTGATGAATGAGCAAGGCCTAGAGCCTGGTTGTGAGGTATTGGTATTATAGCACGTGAGTTGTCTGTGCAGCACGTGAGTTGTTCGTGTGGATCCGGGTATTGATATTATAGCACGTGAGTTGTCCGTGCAGCACGTGAGGCTTCCGTGCGGATCCGGTTATTGATATTATGGCACATAAGTTTTTTGTGAAGCACGTGAGTTGTCCCTGCTTAGTGCTTGGGCTGTAGGAGCCCCTCCGGAGTCTGAACACCCCCAGTGAATGCAGTCGACTATAAACGAGTGTGGATTAAGATACATGATAATTGCATACACACATGACATACAAATATTTGCATGCACGCATGACATACAGGCATAGAGATGCATTTTTCTTCATGTTATATGGTATCACGTCATCCATGGAATATTATACACGTTGATATATGGGCTTAGAAAGGCATTTTTATACTTGTTATTTGAAAGGAAAACGGAACATCTTACTTATTGCTGGAAAAGATTTTGGGGAAAATCATAGTTTTCAAACTTATCTGAATTTCGGCATTTTGGCAAAAATATTTGAGTTCTTACTAAGATATTGAAAAACATGTCTATTTTCGGGAACTGTGAGCAAGTTGAGACTGTTACTTCTGAGATACTCTTTTGACACTTGTGTTGCGTTGTTGCGAGCTGTCACAGAATTCTGGTATTGGACCTGACCTAGTGTTAGCTCGTTACTGCTTTCAACCTAAGGTTAGGTTTGTTACTTACTGTCACTCCCCAAACTAGGGGAGGCACGACTGGCACTCGATACTGCATTCGATCGAGTTAGCCACTAAACATACTAGCTAACTAAACTGGGGGCCCAACAGATCGGGCAGCAAAACATCTGAAATACTAATCCTGGACCGTTAAGGTCATGACCTGAATAACAATAAGCCATATAAACAAAGGTAGACAAGCCAAAATAATAAAGTACTAGATGGCCGACGAGGCCATGACTGAAGACATACATGCCTACACACATATATATACATGCCAAGTCTATGGGCTGGAGACTGAAAGCTGCAAAGAGAAACCCAGAATACTGTGTCCACAATAGCCTCTAAGAGTTTCATAAGCGTTGTCGGGACAAGGCCCCGACTATACCCAAACTATACAACAAAAGTAACCATCCTATGGAAGCTCCAGGAAGAGGTGGAGCTTACCAACTCACAGCTGAACCCCGAAATCCTACCGGAGGGGTCAATCAGAGTCCCTACCTGGACCTGCACGCACGAAACAAAAATACGGTGTCCCCAGGCAACGGAACATCAGTACCAATAACAATGTACTGGTATGTAAGGCAGAAAGTAGAATCATACATAGCTGATGTAAAAAGGGTAATAGAGATAACACCTGACACTGAAACTCCATGTCCGACATCCGACCTCATAGTAAAAAAATATGCATGGTATGCTCGTGCAATAGTATGTCGTGAATACATATATATTGATGCAAATGCATGACATACCCAACCAAATTCTAGCAATGGCGGTCTCTCCCGGTAGTTAACCGGTATCATATTGCCAACCTATGGCCCTCTGTACAATATATATAGTCTTTCGAGCAAATAGGCCCCTTACCTCCGATTATAGCTCGAAGTCCATGCATAATATGCCATGTATGATATGAACTTTGAATGCACATAATAGGCCATAACAAGAACTTAGCCAATCTTGGCTCATTGGTACTCTTGTTCTCATAATCTCATAATCACCTTCGTATCGCATACAAATGTCTCGGTGAACCTCATATGTTTTTTGAATAAGCTTGAAAACTGAACTCGACTTTTAGAAAGATAACTTAACTCTGAAGATGTTCATAAAAATCTTAAGGTGCTTCACTTAGTCTTTATACCTTGATAATTAGTAAAAGAAAGTATTTCAAAAAAATCAAGTGTTTTAGTAGTTTAAACATAAAAATTATATTTGAGATTTTTGAAAATCGACGTATCACTTTAGATATTTTAAAATAAACTTTAACAAGGAAGAAGTACTGATCGAAAATACTAAATGCCTTTATTTCTAAGTCACACAACCCAAATACGATTAAGAATTCATATATATGGACATATAGTTAAGAAAGCCGACAAAATGACATATATAGATGTCGAATATCCTATTTAACCGAACGAGTGAAATATCAACCTAATAGCATCATGAAAATACTTCAGCTACGATCTCAATGCATTTCTCATAAGGTCTTCCTAGCAATAGAATAGTAAAATACCACATTTGGCGTCTTAGGAATTTCCCAGAATTCGTGCTAAAAGGAAGGACGAAGCTTAGCCTTAACATACCTTTCCAACGAACGTCCGAATGACGGTAGTTCCTTCACGAATGTTGTTCCTTACGTCATAAGATTCACAAGCACTATATATATGCAGCTTATATGCACCTATAAACAGTTCATAATTGAGTTTAAATCGGCAAATTTTCCATATGACCCTAACTTGACGAAACGTCCGTAGAACTTTGTAAAAACGATCATAAAAGAGTCCGAAGATGATTACCTTGGCAAACCAATCATAAAGATTGAAGAACCAGCAATAATAAAAAATTCCTATCTTCCAAAAATAGCGCCAAACACAGCTAATATAAGGGGGAAACGATTGCAAAGCGTAGAGATTGCGTTTCTAGGCATGGGGGCAAACTTTAACGATAGAAATCGTTAAAAACGCACCTTAATCACTCAAGAAAACCATGGAACCCTCTCTTCAGCTTTCTCACTGTTTTGGGACGAAGATGAAATGTTATGGGGTCTTAAAAGTCGGATTTTCCGACTTATACTACTTGTTTGACCCGACTCGGTTCGCGACCCGGTTTCAGCCTGGACAGTCCGTGGTAAAACAGTTATAACTTCTTACTCCGATGTAGGTTTGATGTGAGGTTTTGTTTGATTGTGAACTAGACTCGTAGACCTTCGATTCGGTAGGTTTTGGGTCCCATAACTCTTTATATATTGAGATAAATAATCTGATACATTTCACCCAAAGTTTAGAAAATTTATTAGAGAAATTTACGATAACTTTTGCCGACCTTTATTTCGCAACTTGCTTGACTCCAAAAATTAACATGTGACCAGTTTGATATTATAATACCTCATAACACATTATTATTAGCATATTATACACTCTTAGTCTTATCCCACAGGTGCAAGTTATCTTAAACCTTCCAAACGCGCGGGGTGCTACCCGAGTCATTTCTTTAACCACAAACTTTTGTTTAAGGGATTCCTTTGACCTAAAGCTTTAGTTTTTTTCCTTGATATTACCATACATTTTTAGTATTATTCTCTCAATGTGCTATACCTAATCATATATACCTTATATAACCACGCCATGTTATGTATATTACGTAAGATAAGAGAGAAAAAAACACATGGGGTCTCACAGTCTCCCCCCTTAAGAACATTCGTCTGCGAATGAGTCAAGTCAATTCCTTGGTTTCATTTCTTTTCCGCTAATACGTTATTTGTGAGGCTATATTTGTTAAATTTGCAAAGCATAAATCAAATTCTGAATATTCCAACTACTAGGCTTCGTCTAGCTATCTCGCAATAAGAAATTTAAATTGTACTTTCAAGTCATTTAAAATCCAATTAAGTTGTTGTAAAGAAATAATTGCCAATTATTTAAATGCGATTCATCTTAAGTCGTAAGTAGGTGGGAGTACTTCTTCCTCATTTCCTCCTCAGCTTCCCAGGTCATTTCCTCGATGTTGTTATTTTGCCATAACACTTTCACGTAAGCCACTTCTTTAGTTCGAAGCTTTCTTACCTGACGATCTAAAATAGCTACTGGTACCTCTGCATAAGATAAGTCTTCAGCAATGTGAATATCCTCAATGGGCGTAATACGTGAAGGATCTCTAATGCACTTCCGCAACATAGATACATGAAACACATGATGGATTGCTTCCAATTCTGAAGGAAAATCAAGCTCGTACGCCACCCTACCAATCCTCCAAATAATCTTATACGGTCCAACATACCTGGGGCTGAGCTTCCCCTTCTTTCCAAATCGCGTGACGCCCTTCATAGGCGATACTTTCAGGAAAACACAATCTTCTACATCAAACTCTAAGTCTCGTCGTCGAACATCTGCATAAGACTTCTGCCGACTTTGTGCTGTACGCAGCCGGTCTCTAATAAGTTTTACCTTTTCCATTTCTTGCTGGACTAAATTAGAACCTAGCAACTCTACTTCCCCAACCTCGAACCAACCGATCGGCGACCTACACTGCCGCTCGTATAGTGCTTCGTAAGGAGCCATCTGAATACTAGCTTGGAAGCTGTTATTATAAGCGAACTCAATAAGAGGTAGATGATCATCCCAACTTACTTTAAAATCTAGCACGCAGGCATGTAACATATCCTCAACTATCTGAATAGTACACTCTGCCTGTCCATATGTTGCGGATGAAAAGCAGTGCTAAGATTTACCTGCGTGCCTAGACCCTTCTGAAAAGATTTCCAAAAATGTGCTGTAAATTGAGCCCCTCGATCAGAGCTAATAGATAATGGAACTCTGTGAAGGCGAACAATCTCTCGAGTGTAAAGCTTGGCATAATTCTCGGCTGAATATGTCGTCCTGACTGGCAGGAAATGAACAGATTTGTAAGCCTATCAATAATCCCAAATAGAATCATACCTCCGTGGAGTGCGAGGAAAACCAGTGATGAAATCCATAATTATCATGTCCCATTTCCATAATGGAAGCTCAATATACTGAGTTAGGCCTCCAGGCCTCTGATCTTCGGCTTTAATTTGCTGGCAGTTGGGACATTGGGCTACCATCTCCGCGATATCTTTTTTCATTCCATTCCACCAATAGATCTGTCGAAGGTCCCAATACATCTTTGTCGCTCCGGGGTGAACTGCAAATCTAGAATAATGGACCTCTGAAAGAATCTTGGCACGGAGCTCTCCGACTGTCGGTACACATAAACGGACCTGGTATCTAAGAACTCCATCTCCAGTTAGCTCAAATAAATTTTGTCGCTGTTGTGGAATACTTTCCCTCAGTTAAGCTCAAGATCCTCGTGTTGTCGCTCTTTCACTTCAGTAACAAAAGAAGATTTTGACATATTCTGAACGAGAATGCGTCCACCCTCTGCGTCTATCAAATGCACCTGCAAAATAGCTAGCTGGCATAGATATTTGGTCATCTTGACCTTATCAGCTTTAACATGGCTTAGACTGCCCATGGACTTCCGGCTAAGGGCATCAGCAACAATATTATCTTTGCCAGGATGATATAAATATCAACATCATAGTCCTTTAGTAATTCTAGCCATCTTCTTTGTCGTAGGTTCAATTCCCTCTGTTTAAATAAATACTGAAGGCTCTGGTGGTCGGTGAAAACATCAATATGAACCCCATATAGATAATGCCGCCAAATCTTTAGGGCAAAGACAACAGCGGCTAACTCAAGATCGTGCGTAGGATAGTTCTGTTCATGTTTCCGCAACTGTCTGGAGGCGTACGCGATAACCTTACCATGCTGCATAAGAACACAACCTAGGCCAATTTTCGAGGCATCACAATATACAACATAAACCTCGGTGCCATCCAGAAGTGTCAAGACAGGTGTCGTAGTAAGCCTTTTCTTTAGCTCCTGAAAACTTTGTTCGCATGCCTCAGTCCACTGAAACTTAGCTCCCTTATGTGTCAGTTTCGTCAATGGTGCAGAGATAGAGGAAAATTCCTCTACAAACCTTAGGTAATACCCTGCCAAGCCTAAAAAGATACGAACCTCTGTCGGATTCAAGGGCCTCGGCCAAGTCCTCACAGCTTCAATCTTTTGGCCATAAACCTTGATACCATCGCCGGTAATAACATGACCAAGAAAATCTACAGAAGTTAGTCAAAATTCACATTTAGAGAATTTAGCATATAACATTTAGTCCTAGAGAGTCTGCAATACAGCTCGCAAGTGGTTTGCATGCTCGGCTTCCGATCGTGAATATATCAGGATATTGTCAATAAACACAATCACAAATTCATCCAAGAATGGTTTGAATACCCGGTTCATAAGATCCATAAAGGCTGCTGGGGCATTTGTAAGCCCGAAAGACATGACAAGGAATTCAAAATGGCCATACCTCGTCCTAAATGCTGTTTTTGGGATATCAATATCCCTGACTCGTAGCTGATGATAACCGGATCGCAAGTCGATCTTCGAAAAATATTTGGCACATTCTAACTGGTCGAACAGATCATCAATCTATGGAAGAGGATACTTATTCTTGATAGTGACTTTATTTAGTTGCATGTAGTCAATACACATCAGCAAGGAGCCATCTTTCTTTCGAACAAAGAGCACCGGAGCACCCCATGGGGATGTACTTGGCCTAATAAAGCCTTTATCGAGCAAGTCCTTTAGTTGTTCCTTCAATTCCCTTAGCTTTGCAGGAGCCATTCTTTAGGGAGGAATGGATATAGGTTGCGTATCAGGAAGCAAATCTATAGCGAAATCGATTTCCCTTTCGGGGGGAATTCCTGGAAGCTCGTCAGGGAATACCGTCGGGAATTCATTCACAATAGGAACCGACTGAAGAGTCGCTGGCTCCTTATCTATATCACTGACATNCGGTATGAAACAAACTTACCCTTGGGCGTGGCTGCATTACCTTTCCGTTCAAGGACAGGCTCACTAGGAAAATGAAATCCGACCAACTTGGCACGACAATCAATATTAGCATAACAAGCTGCCAACCAATCCATACCCATAATGACATCGAAGTCTAGCATAACCAATTTAACTAAATCAGTAGAAGTTGGACGATCATTAATTAACACTGTACAACCTCGATAGACATGATTAGCTACAATAGAGTCGCCAACTTCCGTAGACACCTCAACTGACTGTGGCAACAACTCAGATCTCATGTCAAGCTTACCAGCAATAAATGGAGTAATATATGAAAATGTAGAGCCGGGATCTATCAAGGCATAAATGGCATGAGAATGTATTGTCAATATACCTGTGACAACATCTGGGTATGCCTCTCAATCTTGTCGGCCTGTGAGTGCATAAAAGCGATTCTGGCCACTACTAGAACCTGAGGTGTTTCCTCTACCTCTCCCCCTACCACGGCCCTGAGTAGACTGTGGACCTGGTCGGGGAGCATGGACTGAGGGCGAAGAGGCTGCTGTGGATCCTGAAGGCTGAGCTGGTGCCTAACCCCGGGCACCGGCTAATAAAATGTCATGTCTGCCCATAACGATAACATCCACTCGAACCCTGTCTACACTGCCCGGTGTGCATCTTACCGCACTGAGTACATGGAGGAGTAGGTTGTCTCATCTGTGCGGAACGCTCATGTCGACAGCCCTCAGGTTGGCCTGAGCTCTGCCCCGGTCCTGACTGAATAAAATGATCAAACCGCTGGCCCTGTATCTGTGGTGGGAAACTACATGGTGACCGAGGTGGATATCGATGGAGTGGGGGCCAAAAATCACCCCGTGGTTCCCTATAAGACCCCATAGTACGAGCCCTCTTACTATGCTCCCTATCCCTGTGAGTATCCCGAATCCGACGAGAAAGGTCCTCTGTAGTCTGAGCGAAAGCCTGTATGCGGGAAATATCTACATCATCCGATAGGGATGCTACCCTACAATCTCTAATCAGATGATCCCCCAAACCATCCACATAATGATGAACTCTAGCCCTCATAGTACGTACGATATCTGGTGCATACCTCGCCAAAGAATTAAACTTATGGTTATAATCCATCACACTCATATCCCCCTGCTTCAGGCTAAGAAACTGGTCAAGACGGTCCTCCCGAACCTCCCGTGGCAAATAATGGGCTAAAAACGCCTCAGAGAAGTCCTCCCATTCTGCTGGNGCATCGTGTCTGATCTCTCCGGGCATCTGCCCCCGACTCTAGCTATCGCTCATGAATAGAAACCATCCTAGTCAGCAACTGAACTGCATCCCTCATCCCCTTCTCCCTAGTCTCTGATGGGGGAACAACAGGTGTTGGAGGTCCTATGTCTCTAGCTGCCTCAGGTACCAATGGAACTGGTAAGGCTGGGGGTATTGCATCTCCTGGGTTCCAACAAGTGCTGGGGAAGCTGAAACTAGGGGTACTGGAGACTCACTGTGTGCATCTAAGGGAAATCTATCCCTCTGACCCGGTGGGGAACGACTGGTACTTTCCCCCGGATCCATACCTATCTCTCGTGGTGCCATCTCCTGAGCGTAGGTAGCCTATTAGATAAGAAACACAAAGCACGATTTAGATTTCATATGTTCTTATAACTTCGCTCTATAGCACGATCTATTTGTTGAAAGAAACGTAACCATTCCTAAATGCCTCTTAGCCTCCTGATTATAAGTGTGGTGCACAACACACCCATAAGCAAGACTCTACTAGACATGGCTTGTGGACTCCTTGGGATACGACCTGCTCTGATACCAAGTTTGTCACTCCCCAAACTAGGGGAGGCATGACTGACACTCGATACTGCATTCGATCGAGTTAGCCACTAAACATACTAGCTAACTAAACTGTGGGCCCAACAGATCGGGCAGCACAACATCTGAAATACTAAGCCTGGACCGTTAAGGTCATGACCTGAATAACAATAAGCCATATAAACAAAGGTAGACAAGCCAAAATAATAAAGTACTAGCTGGCCGACGAGGCCGCGACTGAAGACATACATGCCTACACACATATATATACATGCCAAGCCTATGGTCTGGAGACTGAAAGCTGCAAAGAGAAATCCAGAATAATGTGTCCACAATAGTCTCTAAGAGTGTCATAAGCATTGTGGGGACAAGGCCCCGACTATACCCAAACTATACAACAAAAGTAACCATCCTATGGAAGCTCCAGGAAGAGGTGGAGCTTACCGACTCACAGCTGAACCCCGAAATCCTAGCGGAGGGGTCGATCAGAGTCCCTACCTGGACCTGCACGCACGAAACAAAAATGCAGTGTCCCCAGGCAACGGGACATCAGTACGAATAAAAATGTACTGGTATGTAAGGCAGAAAGTAGAATCATACATAGCTGATGTAAAAAGGGTAATAGAGATACCACCTGACACTGAAACTCTGATAGCCTCCATGGCCGACATCCGACCTCATAGTAATCAAATATGCATGGTATGCTCGTGTAATCGTATGTCATGAATACATATATATTGATGCAAATGCATGACATACCCAACCAAATGCTAGCAATGGCAGTCTCTCCCGGTAGTTAACCGGTATCATATTGTCAACATGTGGCCGTCTGTACAATATATATAGTCTTTCGGGCAAATAGGACCCTTACCTCCGATTATAGCTCGAAGTCAATGCATAATATGCCATGTATGATATGAACTTTGAATGCACATAATAGGCCATAACAAGAACTTAGCCAATCTTGGCTCATTGGTACTCTTGTTCTCATAATCTCATAATCACCTTCGTATCGCATACAAATGTCTCGGTGAACCTCATATGTTTTTTGAATAAGCTTGAAAACTGAACTCGACTTTTAGAAAGATAACTTAACTCTGAAGATGTTCATAAAAAGTTTAAGGTGGTTCACTTAGTCCTTATACCTGATTTCTTGATAATTAGTAAAAGAAAGTATTTCAAAAATCAAGTGTTTTAGTAGTTTAAACATAAAAATTATATTTGAGATTTTTTTTAAAATCAACATATAACTTTAGATATTTTAAAATACACTTTAACAAGGAAGAAGGACTGATCGCAAATACTAAATGCCTTTATTTTTAAGTCACACAACCCAAAGACGAGTAAGAATTCATATATATGGACATATAGTTAAGAAAGCCGACAAAATAACATATATAGATGTCGAATACCCTANGCGTTCGAATGCCGGTAGTTCCTTCATGAATGTTGTTCCTTACGTCCTAAGATTCGCAAAAACTAAATATATGTAGCTTATACGTACCTATAAACAGTTCATAATTGAGTTTAAATCGGCAGATTTTTCATATGATCCTATGACGAAACGTCCGTAGAACTTTGTAAAAACGATCATAAAAGAGTCTGAAGATGATTACCTTGGCAAACCAAGTATAAAGCTTGAAGAACCAGCAAGAACAAAAAATTTCTATCTTCCAAAAATAGCTCCAAACACAGCTAATAGAAAGGGGAAACGATTGCAAAGCGTAGAGATTGCGTTTTTAGGCATGGGGTCAAACTTTAACAATAGAAATCGTTAAAAACGCACTTTAATCACTCAAGAACACCATGGATCCCTCTCTTCAGCTTTCTCACTGTTTTGGGACGAAGATGAAATATTTTGGGGTCTTAAAAGTCGGATTTTCCGACTTATACTACTTGTTTGACCCGACCCGGTTCGTGACCCGATTTCAGCCCGGACAGTCCGTGGTAAAACAGTCATAACTTCTTACTCCGATGTCAGTTTGATGTGAGATTTTTTTGTTTGCGAATTAGACTTGCAGACCTTCGATTAGGTAGGTTGTGGGTCCCATAACTCTTTATATATTGGGAGAAATAATCTGATACATTTAACCCAAAGTTTAAAAAATTTATTAGAGAAATTTACGATAACTTTTGCCGACCTTTATTTCGCAACTTGCTTGACTCCAAAAATTAACATGTGACCAGTGTGATATTATAATACTTCATAACACATTATTCTTAGCATATTATAAACTCTTAGTCTTATCCCACAAGTGCAAGTTAACTTAAACCTTCCGAACGCGCGGGGTGCTACTCGAGTCATTTCTTTAACCACGAACCTTCGTTTAAGGGATTCCTTTGACCTAAAGCTTTAGTTTTGTTCCTTGATATTGCGTACAGATGTCGGTTGCTATTGTTTTTGTGCTCGATAGTTGCGGGACTTAAAGATGTATCGACGTCCCTGTTGTAGCTGCCTCCTTGTTCGGGGTAGCCTTAACTTAAAAAAACTCTTTTTATGTACTTTTCAAACAGACTGTGGATTTGTTTCATTGTTGCTTTGTAAACTCTATTCGTAGAAGCTCATGATTTGTACTACCAGTCATTGGGATACGTATAGAATTCAGTAAATTTCTTTTGTTTAATTGACTTATTAACATTATTGAAATTGGATAGTTATTAGTTGGTTTACCTAGCGGGTTGGGTTAGGTGCCATCACGACTAACGGATTTTTGAGTCGTGACAATTCTCTCTAACAATGATGAATGATTGACAAGCCTTTGAATACTAAGGTTGTTCTTGGATCCAGTGAAAATGCTAGACAAGAATCTTAGCTAGCGTTTGGCCATAGATTTCCAAATTTGTTTTGAAAAATCTGATTTTGGTGAAGTTTGGTTTGAAGATAAAAATGTATTTGCACATCAGTTTTCAAAACATATTTCCCAAATTTGTTTTGGAAAAACACGAAACATGACTTATACCCAAAAGTTCTAAGAACTATCACAAATACCAACAATACCATTAGCAATAACATTCATTATATTATCGCAAACCATAGTCTTTTACATAAATAAATTTGGTAAAAAATTATCAATTTTATAATGAACTACATGATGCACTATCCGATGACCGAAAAAACGAAGCAACATTGTTACAAAATAATAAATGGTGGGCTCTTTCACAAAAATTTGGGGAAATTTTTAAAAAATCAAATAGTGATATTTTGGCCCAAAATCAGCTATTGAGCTGGTTTTAGGATTGGGATTTGGGACTTGGGATTTTGCCAAAATGTAAGCAAAATCTATGGCCAAACATGTGTTTGCCATATAAAATCCAAATTTATTTTGACAAAATCTATCGCCAAACAGGTCCTTAGTGAAAGGTTATTTTTATATGCTTGCAATAGGACCAGATTCTCTGTATACAGTCAATGTGTTTTTTACGAATGAATATCTCATGTCCCCTATCATTGTGTCTCTTTCTATTTATAGGGAACATGTTCCTAGAAACCCTAATAGTACGTGTGCAGAGAATATTCACTTTTGTGTCTTATCTTAAAACTAGTCGTTATAACTCTGTCTAAGATGCTCGACCTCGACCTTGAACTACGATGACTTCACGACCTTGATCTTTGCTGACTCTTCGACCGCACTCTTCATCGCTTCAAGGTTACTTCGACCTGGGACCGATCTTTGTGGGGACCTTACCGATAGCACGTGACAGCCGATGAAGGCTACCATGGTGCTGATGTGGTTTGCTTATATCAAAAACATTTTTTGGCCCATACATATTTGAGAAAAAATAATTTTCAAAATAAGTGATTTTAGAAACTTGTCGCTCTTAGTCTGGGTACGCGCGTGTAACCATTTCTTCTTATTTTTTAATTTCAACTACATATGTTCGTGTATATGCTCTCTAATCATTTTATTTGAAATTGTACAAGAAGTAGTTTTAAACACTTGTTTGTATTCTACTAATGAGAGACCATCTATAATTTTCTTTAGCACTAACTTTTTCGATCACGAACTCCTACTAACGATAGGTGCGCTTATTCTTGTTTTCAATACATATCTACCTTACTTCTTAAAAAAAATAATCACTACAAAATTAAAGGATCATAGTCGAATATGCCTGGTCAGATGTGAATCTAGTATTATGAGTCCAATATTTAAGATTATTAGTATTGAATCTATTATATTGTTAAAGTTAGAGTTAATATCTATTATGTCTTATAATTTTAATAAATTTTTACTTATAAATTTATGTGCTGCCTCGAAATTATGTGTTCAATTGAACCCGTAATATAATGTTACGTACACCACTATAGCAGCAGGTTATCACCTTATGGAATTTGATTCCCCATCTTAAAATCTTCTTCCCCTCCCCCTATAAATAATAAGAATTTTTTAAAAAAGTAATTTATGAAATCCAAAAGAGAATGGTGAAAAAAAAAATATATTTATATATATATATA
>ML300774.1:0-31723 GCA_005239505.1 Nicotiana paniculata
GCCTGCCCATCGATTATAGCTCGATGGTAATGAAAATATTGTAATACTGTATATATAGACTTTCTACTCTCTTGACTTGAAGAAGGAAATACTCAATTGAATATTGTACTTACAAGACTAGGAAAAATATACGTAAATTTTGGGACATGAATTTTTCTTTATGTCTCGTTATCAAACTCGTGTAATTAAGAGATCATGCAAAATGAAGGAAGACCTTAGCCTTAACATACCTAGAGTAGGAAAATATCCGTATGATATTCTTGAAAAAGGATGCACCGTACTCTTTTAGAACCAAAATTTTTTTACGTTATTAAGCTTCTAATAATTCTCGTTGAATTTGGTTGAAGAAATATCACTGCTACTGTTTTGTAGGAATTCCCACGAAATTGATAACAATTTGAACAAATCCACCTTACTAATCTCTAATCCTCACGTCTGATTGTCTATATGGTTTGTATGGTAAGTCTTAGAGTTTAGGTGTCTTGTATTTAATGAACTAAGTTTCCACCTAATAAGAAATGACTAAGAGTCATTTGCTTAAGGAGTGGCTTGCTTCCATGTGGGGGTGGAGTGGGGCTGGAAAGTTTAAATCTTTATCCACTTATTAGGTAATTAGGTAATGTCCCGTTACCCGGTAATTAATCAATTACCCGCATAATTAAGAATTGTCTTAAATTACTTAAAATTCTACTCATTTTTAATATACTTTATAGATCATACTATCACGGTCATATGGTACCTTGCATGGTACTAGTCCATAAATATCGGTTATTATCGCTCGGCCCGTATTTTATCCCAAATCGACAACCTTCAACGAAACTCATTTTTTTTAATTTGTATACCCTTTATCCTTCATGGGACCTTCTTATCGCTTATTATAAATAGCATAACTACGCTAACCTCAAGATAATCTCATCCCCGAGTCTATGTAATATTAACTAAAGACAAAACTTTAACATACGAGAAATGCGAGATGTAACAAATATAATAAATTATAAATGAATAAGAACACAACAACGAATAATAAGGTAAGAACTACAACTAACAAAATCCTCTGACATTATGACAAATTGAATTTCTCAAATATCATATACTATCTCAACACATAAGAAATGTCAACTGCTATCTCATAAAGATAAGGAATATCATATAAATGCCATGTCTCAATCAAATGAGAAATCTCTCGAATATTCGGACTCCTAGTGATATTACTCACGAGTTTTGTCGAGGTCGTATGACCCGATCCATAATAGTCGTGTACATACACTGCCGAGGTCGTACACCCGATCGATGGATGCATTTCATATATACTGCTATTTCATAGCACTGTCGAGACGTTTGGCCCGATCCCCAAGAAGAGAAGAAATTTATCGAATTACGGGTCACGTGTTGGCAATGCAAGGACATGAGCGTAAAGTAAGCATGACTTTTATCAACGATCAAATCTTCTGCCTAACAACTCAACGTAGTGAGGTTTGCCTAACATGATCTCTAATCAAATTTTTGTTATAGGTTTTAGGTAATTAAACTAACAAATTGTGTTCACGTAGTACAAGTATAGCATGGTAAAGTTCTAAGTCCACCAGGACATAAGCATGATCTTAGCTACGTACGAACTCTCGTCACCTCGTGCGTACGTAGCACCCCACAACTAATAGAAAATAATAATTATAAAGCCAACGGGTAGTTCCCCCTCACAAGGTTAGACACAAGACTTACCTTATTGGCTCCAACCCTGCACCACTATATAATGGCGAGGAGTGGTCGATGTAGCTTTTACCCGAAAGGTCGGGATCGATATCCACAGCGAGTTACTATTGGTTGGGAGTTGTTTTTCTATCTAATCTAGCTATATGTAGTGTCTTTAATTACACTTCTAACCATGAGTAGGTTTGATTCTATTCTACTTGTATTACTATTAATTGCTGAAAATAATCTAAGTATAATATTTTTGTAGGAGTTTTCTCAATTGATAAAAAGCACTAGGGAAGTGACTTACACCTAGGCGAGTATCTAATGGGGTCTAGAATTTAGGACAAGCTTGTTGTATCTGGGATGGTGATATAACCTCACACTTAATTACTCACTCTATACCTCTCGGTAGTTTGAGTGACTTGCCCGAATTGGCTTTCTCAAGCCTAATTGGGTGTTCAAACAATGCAAGTGAAATTAGCTCAAGTCGGGTATTACTATCTCTAGGTCTAACCCTTTTAATTGGGGCTATAAATCTCTTGAATTCACCCCAATTCCTTGTTAGACTATTTTACTTAGACTTGGGCCCTCTTTCTCAAGAAGAGCCCTAGTAAAAAAGGCACGAATCAGTGTTTGCAACCACAATTCAACAGATAAAGTATGAAACAAGCTAAATATCACTAACCCATAAACAAATAAGCCCTAAAATTAAAGACCCATTAAATACCCACACAAGGGTTGGGTTACAACCCTAACTAATGGGTCTAGCTACTCATAATTAAGGTAGAAATCAAAGATGGAGATGAAATATAAGCCATAAAAGTTAATTACAAGAATAAAATCTAAAGTTATAAGCTAAAGTGTATCTAAAACTACTCAAAGTGGTAACGTGTTGTTGTTCACAAGCTCCCTAATAAAAAAGATAACGTAAAAATGTGAAAAGATCTATTTATACACTGCTGAAGTTACTGGACAAAAATACCCCTACGGAGGTTCCGTTGTCAGCATAAAACTAGGGGCGTCCGTGTTTAGTCATCCGCAACCACAAAATAAGGAGCGCAGTTTATGTTTTTCTTTACTTGGATCTGGGCTGGAGTTTGTTTCGCGGACCGCGTAAATACAGTCGCATCCGCATTGGCTTCAATCGCGGCCGCGTAAAATTTTTGCGGACCGCGTTCTGCAATTTAACTTCACTTGCAACTCTCTGAACCCCTACAGTCGCTCCCAGCGGAATATCAACCGCCTCAGTGTTAGGTGGATTCTCGGCGTGTAAAAAGGATGTGGACCGCGTTCTTTGCTTGGCCCAAGATTCCAAGGTCTCTGATTCTTGATCTTCCGTTCTCAATGCAATTTCACTCGCGGTCGGGCCAATGGTTTCCCGGTTGCACTTTGTTATCGCGGTCAGCGGCAGTGTTAGCACTTCGCTGTAGCTTCTCTGAACATCACTTCGCTGCAACATAATTTCAATCGCCTCATTGGAGCATTTTACGCGACCGCGTAATAATAGCACTGATAGCGCTCCAGTTCCATTTTTTGGGCTTGTGCAAGTTCGACTCCTTTATGAGTTCATTTAGGCTTCTTTGCCTCATTTTGACCAAAACCTGCAAATAAGCACCTTAAGTTAGTTTTGGGGAATACCTTAACGCATTTTTTACCCAAAACCTAAAGAAAAGAGAGAAAAGAGTAGGCTAAAATCCCTAGTTATCAACTCCCCCAAACTTAAGCTTTTGCTTGTCCTCAAGCAAATAAGGTAATTCCCACCTCCACAAGAAAAAGAAAGTAGAATTTCAGTTGTACTAAAGTAACTTCATCAAGCTTCAATTGGAACTAACAATTACCCTCAACACAAATGCATTATTGACAACATTATGCAATGAGTTTTTGAGTTCCATAGGTCTAATGTGACACAAAAGCTTCAAGAGTTGACTCAATTCATCAAAGAGACTCGCTCTCTAACGTAGGTCACTGTGGATGCCAGACTCCTTCTCTCTCCTCTCCATGAGCTCATCTCACCTTATAGGATGTACATTCAAAACCGGGATTGACAAGAAGTGCGCTCATCATTCTCAAAAGAATGTTACAAGTCTGGCTCTAAGTACCATAAGCTTGCCCCTCATGTCAATCACCACTAATGTAAGCTCGTTCAACTTGAAATCCTATAGGGATTTAGCGGGATGTAATGAAGGCTTTTTGGATCAAGGTCGGACATAATGAACTATGATGGTATCATCTTTCCTTAAGTACTCCATTTTTCTCAATTCGGCTTATGCTTTCTTGACTCTTTGAGTCATTTTCTTCTTCCTTGGGGGAACTAGAGAGACACATTGTCGCTCTTTCTTCTATATGACGATCATTTTTATCCTTTTCTCATTATTCCAAGCCTTTTAACCTTATTTTCTTTAATCCTTTCAACCTTTTCTTTTCTTTTGACATGCTTTTTTGGCTTTTCATCCTTTTCTTTGCCATTCCTTTTCATCAAGTCTTTTTGTTCTTTGAACCTTTCATCACTTTGAATTTCCTTGTCTATCCCCCAAACTTATGTTTTTAAATATTTCTCATCATGAATTCTAAGGAAATATTGGGTGCCAAGAGAGGGTCATTATAGAACGGATGAAGGCTTGTAATGCAGTTATTGAACGAAAAAGGCTTAAGATCAAAGGGGCTGATTAAGGATATTATAATGGTAGGCTATGGAAGTTTTCAAATTCAAATGGGACCAAGGAGAGCCTATAATCACTTCTCAAGTTGAGCTACACTTAGAATTTCGCCTAGAAAAACATTCGGGGCCAGTTCTAGGCCTGTTTGCACGGCACTTGGACTTGTAATTCAAAACCTCACCTCTCAAGACACTGGACTGTTAAAGAGAATAGAGTCGAGGGCCCATAACAACCCTAGCTACTATTGAAACTCACATATATCCACGGCAACCACTTGATGATAGCTTTAGTCAACTTAAAATTCTAAAGGTCACAACTTAGAGCTAGTCTCATCTACAAATTGTCTCTAACCATGAGGTCGAAGGTAAATGTGTCGGTGCCAAGTGAAGCTTACTTGAGTCACTTTTATTAATTACTACCATATATCAAAACAAAAAGAAAACCAGACTCAATCCCTTAAGAAGGTTGTCACACCATCCATCATAGGGAAGAGACACCCGGTTCACACAAATTCCACCCTTGGAAAGAACCGTGACATTAAGAAAATCAAAGGCTTATTGATCACGAAAATGTAAAAAGAAGATATAAATACAAAAAGAAGCTACTAAAGGAAATGAGAAGTTAAACTATTTAGGAAAATTATAAAAGAAGTTATAAAGTAAAAATATGGAAAGTAAAATGAATATGTACAATAGGAGATTGAAACGAATATACATAAAAGGGGAATGAATATATACATGGAAAGGTAACTTTATATACATACCAAAGATAAAAAATACGAAAATAAAGTACGACAAGTAAACAAAATAAAAATTAGTATCAAGGTTATTACACACCAAACCATCTAAATCATCATCAAAATAGGGCCACCTCCCCAATTAAAAATTAGCATTGCCCTCAATGTTAAAAGAAAAAATAGAATAAGGGAAGGGTAGAGAGTAAAGAAAACTCCCTATGATGCCTCTGTCTGTATGGGTTCACTTGTTGGGTCCTGTGGCTGGCATGAGTCATCTCCTTCGGGATCCTCCAGCTGAATCTCCAAACCCTCGGTCTGGGGATCACCACCCTCCTCACCG
Source organism: Nicotiana paniculata (assembly GCA_005239505.1). Taxonomy (NCBI): domain Eukaryota; kingdom Viridiplantae; phylum Streptophyta; class Magnoliopsida; order Solanales; family Solanaceae; genus Nicotiana; species Nicotiana paniculata. Next base: position 5,426 of record ML300774.1, read on the forward strand.
AATCTCCGACGGCCTCATGCTCTCGCATCTGTGATGGTTGTGTTGTCTGAGATGCAGGGACATGCTCTCCTATGAGGAGATCAAGAGTAATGTCACCAGCTGTAGTGGGATTTTCCACCTCCTTCTTCAAATCTTCTTGGCCCTTCTTCATCTTCCTTACCTATTTACCCAGGGATTTGATTTCCTTCTCATGGGTGCCCAAAAACTCCAGAATTTTCTTCTGGTTATCAAGAATGGTCTTCAATAGTTCCTCCAATGATAGAGGCATTTGGAGCTGGGCTGGGGCTTCCTGGGCTGCTACGGCACTAGATAAGGCAGATAGCTTTGATGTAGCTACCTGCAGCCAATTGTTGATGTCACCCAATGTCTGGTTGACCCTCAGAGCAGTCTGAGGGTATGCTGAAGAAGAAGGCAATGAAGTAGTAATAGAGGCAGATGGTCTGGAAGGAGGATGTGGCATGGCGGCAGACGAACCCTCGGTAGTGGAAGGCTCGAAACCAGTGGCCACCATCCCTGGCTCTTCAGACTGGCCAGTGGAAGTGGTGGCTTTGCCCTTGGACTTGGGGTTGTCCGGACCCTGAAGGATGTACCAGGAAAATGGCCTATTTGGCTTCACCTTGGTGTCAAAGTACCTTCCTTCTACTCCCTGGTCCTCTAGGAACATAGTGAGGAAGTCTGGGAAGGGATATGACCTCTCATCCTTGTCAATCGCTCTGGTAATCACCCTGGCCATAAAATTCCCAACGTTGATCTGGAACCCCACCATGATAGACCCCACAATAATAGCCCGAGAGACTGGCATATTACTATCATGTGTACTAGGGTCCAGCCGGCTACACACAAAAGTAGATCACCCCTTCGCTTCGAAGCTCAGAGTGTTCCTGTAGATAGGGACCCCGGGTGTCAGCCAAGTTGGATTAGTCCCGGGAATAACAATCACTGAAGCAAGCCAAGGGCGGGCTAACTCATCCATAGCCACCTTCTCCAGATAAAGGGACTCATCCTTGTCATTGAACCCAACATAGTCGTTTAAAGTCTTTCCATCAAACATAATCTTCCTGTTGCGGACTTTAGTCAAATATGTGCCCTTTTTTATGTGGGTGACATTTGCATAGAATTCCTTGACCAAAAACTCATTGGCCTCCGGCAAGTTGCTAGTGAAGAACTTCCACCCCACTCTATCATTGAAGTGCCTCTTGATATTTGGGTTGTGGGGTAGAAGGTCTCGCTCAATGAATACCCTCTCCAGTGTAAGTGACCTTTGAGGCCACCACTCCCAGAACTTGTGGTAGGCTTTCTCACTCACAAACCAGTCTTGCCATACCACTGGGTTCCTTGATCCCACCAATCCCCCTGTCTGGGTGTCACCACCCCTCCCGTCATTTGGGACATCATCATCACTATCAATATGTAATGGGGCTGGTGTGGAGGCTGGAGATGCTGCACTTGGGGCCGGGGTGGTGTAGTGTCACTATCTCCCAAACTATTAGAAGAGTCGGACAAAGAAGTTGATTCATTTATGAGGTGACGGGGTTGGGATTATGCCTCCTGTTGAGTCTGGCCAGCTTCTCCCTCTGAAATCTCCCGAGAGGGGACATACTCACTGGTCTCTGAAGTGTCAGGAGTGGGCCTCCGGAGGGTCTTTTTCTTTCCAATGAGGACTTTAGAAGCTAGGGTGTAGCTGGTTGTTTTCCTCTCCCCCAGCCCCGGGAGGACTCTCCCCTCCTGGTTCTTTATCTTGTCCACCTCGAGATCTAACCATTGTCTACATACACAATCAGTGAAAGCTCATTAGTATTGGTATTCAATCAAGTATTAGATGAAATCACATAAATGATTACAATATCAAATCATAATGGACCGGTGTTAGCGAAAAAAGCAATGCGACCGCGGACTGGCTACCGATGTCCGCAAAAAAAGAGCCGCGGCTGCGAGAGGCTGGGATTTAGACTACCCAGTCTCTGAAGATGGACCACCGCTAACAGTGTAATTTTGGGCGCGGCCACGAAAGCTTCACACTGTCCGCGTAAAAACGAACGCGGACACGGACCCAATGTATCAACTCTCTAAAACTTAGTTTCGCGGTCCACAGACTTTGAAGCGCGGCCGCGTAATTCAAGTCATTGTCAGCGAAAATATCACCGCGGCCGTGAAAATTCAATCCATATTTTTCATAACAAGCTTATGAACGCGGACCGCAGAATCATGTCCGCGGCCACGGAATTCAAAACTAACGGGTTCTGAGGAGATGTTCATGAGCTTGGGTTTACATTTAGCATAGAATTTAGTCAATTAAAAAGCAAAGTGAAACACCCCAACCCTCATTAAGCATCAAAAGCGACTACCCAACCAATTTTAACTTCAATTAAGCCTACTTTTGATTCTTGGCTTATATTAACCCTAACTATCTAAAACGAAAAAGAAAACAGGAACTAAAATTAAGTCAAAGAAATTGAGCATACCAGTTGTTTAATTTGTTTTAGAAATTACTCTTGCTACATGAGATGAAGTTTGGATGCAACAGGAAGTAGATGAACAGTGCAAAAGGGACTTTGAGAAGTGAGGGTGTGAAAAGTGTAAAAGGAGGAAGGCCCTCCTATTTATACTAAAACCCGAACGTCCCACACCGACTTACCTGATGCGGCCGCGAAATTCCACCGCGGTCCGCACTTTTGGCTGTTTTGAAGAGCAGCAGGCTCAATAACACCGTCTGAGAGCAAAAAATGGGTGCGGTCGTGAAATAGGGTCCGCTGACCGCGAAAAATCCACAGCGGATGCGGATGAAACTTCAGAGAGGTTACATTTTGGACTTTTCAATTCCACATCCGCTACAATTTTGTGCCCCCACGAAAATGCTTCTGCTGACTGTGGAATTTTGAGCGCATTCAGCGGTCCAATTCCACACTTAGCCAAATTTTCCGGTATTAGTCCTGCACTGCATCATCAATTCCTACACAATAGTTCAAAACAGCCTAAACTAAGAAGAAAAATGAAAAGGAAAGAAAAATCACTTGGGTTGCCTCCCAAGAAGTGTCTGATTTAACGTCGCAGCACGACGCAGGTTACCATCATCATTGAAACTTTATCAATGCCACCACGTGGCTGTCATCAAACTTCCCCAAGTGATGCTTTACACGATGCCCATTAACCCAGAAGATTTCACCATTTTTGTTCTTCAAGTCAAGAGCACCAAAAGGTGTTACATTCACTACCTCAAAGGGACCACTCCATTTGGACTTTAGCTTACCCGAAAACAGACGTAACCGGGAGTTGAAGAGAAGGACCAAATCAGCCTCCTTAAATTCCTTGTTTCAGGCATACTTGTCGTGCAAGTATTTCATGTTCTCCTTGTACAATGATGAACTTGAATAGGCATGAAACCGGAATTCATCTAGCTCATCGAGTTGTTCCACCCGGAGATTTGCTGCAACATCCCACTCAAGATTTAACCTCTTCAAGGCCCACATGGCTTTATGTTCTAGCTCAACCGACAAATGAAACGCTTTACCAAACACCAACCGATACGGAGACATATCAATTGGACTCTTAAATTCAGTCTTATAAGCCCACAGCGCATCATCTAGCTTCCTTGACCAATCTGTTCTATTGGCATTCAAAATTTTTGAACAGAAGCTTTTGATTTCCCTATTTGAAACCTCCACTTGTCCACTAGCTTGGGGGTGATAAGGAGTTGAGAACTTGTGATTGACACCATATTTTCCAAGAAAAGTGTCAAATGCCCTATTGCAGAAATGAGACCCCCCATCACTGATAATTGCTTGAGGAGTACCAAACCGTGTGAAAATGTTCTTCCTGAGGAACGCCACTACACTCCGGGCTTCGTTGTTGGGAAAAGCCACTGCTTCGACCCACTTGGAGACATAATCAACTGCCACCAGAATGTAAGTATTGCCACACGAACTCACAAAAGACCCCATGAAGTCTATGCCCCACACGTCAAAAATGTCAACTTCAAGAATAGGTATGAGAGGCATTTCATCCTTCTTTGATATCCCCCCATCTCTCTGACATTCATCACATCTCTTGACAATCTCACTTGCATCTCTATACAGGGTTGGCCAATAAAAACCACAACTAAGAACCTTGGAAGCAGTCCTCGCCCCACTGTGATGAACACCGTAGGGAGAGGAATGGCAAGCATCAATATGCTCATTTGCTCATCCTCTAGGACACACCTGTGAATCGCTCCATCATTGCAAATCTGGAACAAGTAGGGCTCGTCCCAATAATAGTCCAAACTGTCCCGTTTGATTTTCTTCCTTTGGTTAGAAGAGAGCTCACACGGGACAATGACGGTAACAAGGAAATTGGCATTATCCGCAAACCAACGCATATCATTCAAAGAAACCGAGAGGATTTTCTCATCTGGGAAAGTATCATTAATTTCAATATCATCTTTGGGTCTCCCTTGCTCTTCTAAACGGGACAAATGATCCGCAACCTGATTTTCACTTCCCTTCCAATCAATGATCTCGAGGTCAAATTCTTGAAGCAACAAAACTCATTTCATCAATCTAGATTTTGAGTCCTTATTTGTCATCAGATACCAGAGCGCCGCATGATCGGTATGAACAATCACTTTGGCGCCCATGAGATAAGGCCTAAACTTCTCCATAGTGAACATAATTGCTAACAACTCTTTCTCCGTCACTGTATAATTAACCTGGGCATCATTCATAGTTTTGCTTGCATAGTACATCGGATGAAATATCTTGTTCACCCTTTTTCCCAAAGACCGCTCCTACCGCAACGTCACTTGCGTCGCACATAAGCTCAAAGGGAGAGCTCCAATTTGGTGCGGTAATGATCGGATGGTTGTTAATTTATACTTCAAGAGCTCAAAATCCTTCATTCACTCTTCGTTGAAATCAAATTTTGCATCCTTCTCTAATAGCTTTCATAAGGGGTTCACCACTTTAGAAAAGTCTTTGATGAACCTTCGGTAGAACCCCCGCATGCCCAAGAAAACTTCTAACTCCCTTGACGGAAGTTGGAGGAGGTAGCTTTGAAATCACTTCTATTTTTGCCTTGTCCACTTAGATGCCATCCTTTGAGATCTTATGGCCGAGGATAATGCCTTCCCCGACCATAAAATGGCATTTTTCCAATTAAGCACAAGATTTGTCTCTTCACATCGTGCTAGAACCTTGTCAAGATTTTGCAAACATTCTTCAAATGAGTCTCCAACCACACTAAAATCATCCATAAAGACTTCGAGGAAGTCCTCCACCATGTCCGTAAATATAGCTATCATGCACCGCTGAAATATAGCGGGTGCATTACACAATCCGAACGGTATCCGAGAGAATGCAAAGGTTCCATACGGGCAGGTGAAGGTGGTTTTCTCTTGGTCTTCTGGGGCTATGAGAATCTGATTCTAACCTGAGTACTTATCCAAGAAACAATAGTAGGCCTGCCCGGCAAGTCGGTCTAACATCTGATCAAGTAAGAGCAATGAAAAATGATCTTTTCGGGTCACCTTGTTCAGCTTTCTATATTCCATGCATACCCTTCATCCGGTCACGGTCCTAGTAGGGATCAACTCATTCTTCTCATTTTTCACCAAAGTCATACCCCTCTTTTCGGCACACATTGCACCGGTGAAGTCCATGCACTGTCTGAGATTGGATAGATAACCCATGCATCAAGCCATTTGATAATCTCCTTTTTGACAACCTCTTGCATAGCCTCGTTCAACCTCCATTGATGTTCCATGGACGGTTTTGCATCATCCTCAATTATAATTTTCTACATGCAAAAGGCGGGGCTTATGCCCCGAATATCAGCTAAGGTCCATCCAATTGCCTTTTTTCTTCTTTGAAGCACTTCAGGAGTGGAGTTTACCTGCACTTTGGTTAAGCAAGCAGAAAGAATAACAGGTAATGTACAAGAAGGGCCTAAGAATTCATACCTGAGGTGTGATGGGAGAGGCTTCAACTCCAATGTTGGTGGCTTCTCGATCGAGGGCTTTGTCGGTGGAGTCTTCTGATTTTCCAAGTCCGAGGAGAGCTTACGGGAACTATAAGAGTAGGATCCCACTCCTTGCAAGGCATTTGCACATTGAACCAAGACATCTTTACATCATCTTCATGGTTCAAAAAAATAGCTTCCATAGGATCTTCCACCTTGATCATTGCGCTTGTATCATCAATTATCACTTCCGTCACAAGATCCACAAAAGAGAAAACCTCAGTACTATTCGGCTGCCTCATTGATTTGCACACGTGGAAGACAACTTTTTCATCGCCCACCCGGAAATTGAGCTCCCCGGCTTCCACATTCACCAATTCCTTCCATGTTTCTAGGAAAGGTCTTCCCAAGATTATCGGCACCTCTTAGTCGACTTCACAGTCGAGAATCACAAAATCAGCAGGCAAGATAAATCTGTCAACCCGTACAAAAACATCATCAATAATACCAAGGGGCCTCTTCATTGTTCTATCCGCCATTTGCACTCGGTTGACCAACCCAAAGTTTTGAAGGTATTGGATACGGAGTAAGGCATCAAATTTATACTTTCACCCAAATCACACAAGGCCTTTGCGAAATCCGCACTTCCAATTGTACAAGGGATTGTAAATGCGCCAGGATCTTCAAGCTTTGGAGCCATCGAGTGCACAATGGCACTCACTTGATGAGTCATTTTGATGGTCTCACATTCCAAGATCTCTTTTTAGTCACCAAGTCTTTCATAAACTTGGCGTATCCTGGAATTTGCTCAAGATCTTCTACCAAGGGCACATTGATAGACAAGTTTTTCATCATCTCAATAAACTTCTTGAACTGATTTTCATTCTTTTGCTTTGCAAGTCTTTGAGGATAAGGCGGATGAGGCCTTGGAAAAGGATCCTTGGCTTTTGGAACTACCGGCTCCGGTATGTCTATCACGTGTTCCGTAGACGGGTTCACGTCATTTTGAATCTCCTCCTCGTTGTCATGAATATCAATCCTCACTTTACCATTCAATTGCTCTTCACTCACTTGCTCATCAACTATTGGAACATCATCATTTTGCACTTCATCATCATCACTCACAACTTTCTTTTGCTTGGAGGTACTTGCTTCACCACCTCTATCGCTCCTTGTGGTCACCGCCATTGCATGGCCGGTATTGTTATTGTTCCCACCATTCAGGTTTACTACCGTGTCACTAGGTAGCGCCCCCTTAGGGCGAATGTTCAATGCTTGCGAGATTTGACCCATTTGGACTTCAAGGTTATGGATAGAAGTAGTGTGGGAGGCCATTTGAGCATCAGAATCGGCAGTCCGTTCCATCATCTGTTTGAACATATTCTCGATCTGCCCAATTTCGTTTCTTGACGAACTTTGACCTTGAGATTGATATAGTGGTAGGTTGTTGGGTTGTTGATACATCGGGGGACTTTGAAAGCCCAACCCCCGATTTCCATTTCCTCCCCAATTGTTGTTGTTATTTCCATTCCAATTGTTGTTGCCACCCCAACTTTGATTGTTGTTTCCCCAATTGTTTAAGTTTTTGTTGTTATTGTTCCAGTTTCCTTTCCCTTGATTATTCCAATTCTGATTATTCTCTTGAGATCTCCATTGTTGATTTGGAGCATTGCTCTGCTGTCCTTGATAGTTGTTGGCATACAATACTTCTTCACTTTGGTCATCATATGAATCATCATTGTTGTAGCCACTTCCACTTTGCTCATATTGATCATTATTGTTTTGTATTTATTAGCCACGTTGTCTTCTCCTGTTTACCATTAGATTGACCCCTTCTATTGCATTTACTTGCTTTGGTCCTTGAATTTGCTGAAGTTGTGCTTTGGCTAGCTGGTTCATGGTTGTTGTTAACTCAGTTATGGCTTGTCCATGTTCTTGAAGTTCCTTGTTAAAATTGATTACATTCGGATCACCTTGGGGAACATTTACCCGACTTTTTCACGCTGAAGAATTGTCATCCATTTCATCAAGAATGTCACAGGCCTCTGCATACGGTAGCTTCATAAAATTACCCCTGCTAACTTGTTCACCACACATTGATTGGTCGTGTTTATACCCTGATAAAATGTTTGTTGGATCATTACTTCTGTCATATCATTATTGGGGCATTCCTTGACCATAGTTCTATATCTCTCCCAAATTTCATGAAGGGGTTCATTGTGTTCTTGTTTGAAGGCTAAGATCTCATCCCTTAAAGCTGCCATACGTCCAGGTGAGAAAAACTTGGCTATAAACTTGTCAGCCAACTCATCCCACTTAGTGATGGAATGGTTGGGGAGTCTTTCAAGCCATTCCAAAGCTTTCCCCCTAAGTGAAAAAGGGAAAAATCTCAGTCTCAAGGCATCCTCCGACACGTTTGTTTGTTTGCTTCCCCAACAGGTATCCACAAATCCCTTTAAATGTTTATATGCATTTTGATGGGGAGTACCTGTGAAGTACCCTCGCTGCTCCAATAAATTCAACATCACATTTGTAATCTGGAAATTGCTTGCCCGGATTCGGGGTGGGACAATCGCACTAGCATAACCTTCATTTGGAAGCACCCGCGGATCTGCTCGCAGAGGAGGTGGGGGAGGGTCTGGAATATTTTCATTAGCCTGGTGGCCTCTCCTTTGAGCTTGAGGCACCAAATGAGCCTCATCATCACCATTATCTTCTACCTCCTCCCCCGGAAGAACATTTTCAAGAGGATCAACCATTTGTACCTAAAGTAATTAACACAAAAAAGTTAGTAAAATAGAAGTAAAGAAAAACAATACACACAACTAGTCAGATAGATAGACAAAAACGTTTAACTCCCCGGTAACGGTTCCAAAAAGTGATCGGTTCCAACCCTGCACCACTATATAATGGCGAGGAGTGGTCGATGTAGCTTTTACTCGAAAGGTCGGGATCGATATCCACAACGAGTTACTATTGGTTGGGAGTTAGGTTTCTATCTAATCTAGCTATATGTGTTGTATTTAATTACACTTCTAACCATGAGTGGGTTTGATTCTATTCTAATTGTATTACTATTAATTGCTGAAAATAATCTAAGTGTAATGTTAAGTTTTCTCAATTAATAAAAAGCACTAGGGAAGTGACTTACACCTAGGCGAGTATCTAATGGGGTCTAGAATTTAGGACAAGCTTGTTGTATCTGGGACGGTGATATAACCTCACACTTAATTACTCACTCTATACTCTCGGTAGTTTGAGTGACTTTGCCCGAATTTTCTTTGTCAAGCCTAATTAGGTGTTCAAACAGTTCAAGTGAAATTGGCTCAAGTCGGGTATTACTATCTTTAGGTTTAACCTTTTAATTGGGGCTATCAATCTCTTGAATTCACCCCAATTTCTTGTTAGTCTATTTTACCTAGACTTGGGCCCTCTTTCTCAAGAAGAGCCCTAGTAAAAAAGGCACGAATCAGTGTTTGCAACCACCAAATGCGCAGATAAAGCATGAAACAAGCTAAATATCACTAACCCATAAACAAATAAACCCTTAAATTGAAGACCCATTAAATACCCACACTACGGTTGGGTCACAACCCTAGCTAATGGGTCTAGCTACTCATAATTAAGGTAGAAATCAAATATGGAGATGAAATATAAGCCATAAAAGTTAATTACAATAATAAAACCTAAAGTTATAAGCTAAAGCTACTCTAAAACTACTCAAAGTTGTAAGGTGTTATTGTTCACAAGCTCCCTAATACAAAAGATAACCTAAAAAATGTGAAAAAGATCTATTTATACACAGCTGAAATTACTGAACAAAAATACCCCTATGGAGGTTCCACTGTCAGCGTAAAACTGGGGGCGTCCACGTTTAGTCATCCGCGGCCACAAAATAAGGAGCGTGGTCCGCATTTTTCTTTACTTGGATCTGGGCTGGAGTTTGTTTTGCGGACCGCGTAAATACATTCGCGTCCGCGTTGGCTTCAATCGCGGCGGCGTAAAATTTTCGCGGACCGCGTACTGCAATTTAACTTCACTTGCAACTCTCTGAACCCCTACTCTCGCTCCCAGCGGAATATCAATCGCCTCAACGTCAGGTGGCTTCGCGGCCGCGTAAAAAGGATGTGGACCGCGTTCTTTGCTTGGCCCAAGATTCCAAGGTCTCTGATTCTTGATCTTCCAATGCAATTTCACTAGCGGTCACGCCAGTGGTTTCGCGGTTGCACTTTGTTATCGCGGTCAGCGGCAGTGTTAGCACTTCGCTGCAGCTTTTCTGAACATCACTTCACTGCAACATATTTTTAATCGCCTCAGTGGAGGGTTGCACGCGACAGCATAATAATAGCGCTGACAGCGCTCCAGTTCCATTCTTTGGGCTTGTGCTAGTTCGACTCCTTTATGAGTTCATTTAGGCTTCTTTGCCTCATTTCAAAACCTGCAAATAAGCACCTTAAGTTAGTTTTGGGGAATATCTTAACGCATTTTTGACCCAAAACCTAAGAAAAAGAGAGCAAATAGTAGGCTAAAATCCCTAGTTATCATTACCTCGCTCCGAAATTCCATAATCGGCTCCAACGCCTCTCTAACACCTAATTTCGATGACGAACAATCTAAAATTAATCAAACAATGTGTAAACCAATTAAAATATACTCCAATACTCGTAATTTAACAATTTATAAAAATTTCCAACTCCGCTTGAAAAGTCAATAAATTCAACCCCCAGGCCCACGTGTCCGGAGTTCAAAAAAAAATTAACATAAATATTATCCATAACACCACGAACTCAAATATATGATTTATTCCCAATTTCATGTCCAATTTCGTTGTCACAATCCAAAAATACTATTTCTAGGTTTTCTCCCAAAATCCCACATTTTTTACCAATTTTCATGTTTAAAGTCTCATCTAACCCATGTATTTAACTTGAAATAAGTAGTAAGCAAGATAGAAATGAGCAAAAATCCCGATTGACCAACTTATAATCTGCCCAGGAGTCCTTTTTCGTGAATGCGACACGTGCCTCGCGTTCATGACGCACAAACTCAACTGCAGTCCATAACCTGCTTCGCGAATGCGAGGCAGTGTTCACGAACGTGATGCTTTGCCAGGCGAATCTTCGCGAACGCGACCTCAAATTCGCGAATGCGAAGGCAGAAATCCCCTAGGCCCAAGACGCGAAGAACCATTGCCCGGGCCTTCACAAACATGAGGCATTCATCGCGAACACGCTGAAAAAAATAGTCCTCCATCTCAAACCCTTCTTCGCAAACGCGAACCTACATCTGTATTCGCAAATATCAAAACCAGAACCAACAGCAGCAATACTTGGTCTGATACCATCCCGAAACACACATGGGGTCCTGGGGACCCCGTCCAATCACACAACCAAGTCCTAATACCTTATCCAAAGGCTCAAAATTCCACGAATAACATCAAAACCGCGAATCGACGATTAAATCTTTCTTTCAACTTTCAAGCATTCAAACTTTGTCGAACGCGTCCGAATCATAATTAAACGTTCGGGAATGACGCCAAATTTTACGTACAAGTCACAAATCGCAATAAAGACCTATTCCAAGGCTCGGTATCCCAAACGAACATCAATAAAAGCAAAGTCCATTCATATCAAACTTAGGAAACTCTAAATCTCTGAAATGCCAACTTTTCACAATAAGCAACGAAACACTCCCGGACCGTCCGATACTCAATCCAAAAATATGTCCAAGTCCAAAATCATCATACGAACCTATCGGAATCTTCAAATCTTGATTCTAAGGTTGTTTACTCAAAAGTCAAACATTGGTCAACTCTTCCAACTTAAAGCTTCTGAATTGAGAATTATCCTTCTAAATCAACTCTGAACTCCTCGAAAATTGAAACCAACCATATGTGAAAGTCATAATACATAAAGTGAAGCTGCTATTGCTCTCAAACCACTGAACGACATGTTATAACTCAAAATGAGTGATCGGGTAGTTATAATACCGCCTTGTGAAAAGCATGTTGTGATTGAGAAGCCAAGTGAAGAATTTGATGTTGTTATGGACTCTTAGCTTCCATATCGAACCAAAATGTTCTTCTTGTTCTACAGCTGTCTCCCAATTGGAGTCTATGAAGGAGTAGGCTAATTTTTCATTGAAGAGACCATTCTTGGTGAGGTTCCAAATGAGTTTGTCTTCGGTAGAAGTTCAATGAGGGATGAAGGTGTTTGGATGATTCTTTTTGTGGATGCAGGGATGGGATAGTGTATGTCATTGAAGTCTCATTCACCATTATTATGCATAATGTTTATTTTCATGGACCCCTCATGATCTTGCCAGGCCCCTTGGAGGATGGATTTGAGGGATTGCATGTTAGAGATCCATGTATCGGTTAGGAAGTTTATCCTGTCACCTTTTTGAACCACCCACCTAGATGGTTTTGTGCAGTATAAATAGTTATACACACAATACGACGAATAGCTTGTTTGACTGTTATTCTAAAATCATCTTATTTAGAAAATACCTTTTTCAAAGTGCTTTGTAAGATAAATATTTTTGGTGGCAGTACGATTATCAATTTGAAAAATACTTTTGAGTAAAAAATTGTGTTTGATCAAGCTTTTAAAAAATACTTCTAAAGTATATTATTCGCACAAGACTTTAGTACTTTTCAAGAGAATTACTTTTTTGCTTCTCAAAAAATGCTTCTACTTATACTTAAAAATATTTTTTTCTTCTAAAAACTTAATCATAGACTTTAACTTTTGAAAAAAAATATATATATTTGGCTAAAAACACACAACCAAACATACTATAAGATGTAGAAGAAAATTGAGGGCTTTGGCATTCCCAATCTCCTCGAGCCAGACCCCAATGAGTGGAATAAGTGGTGACAGAATATATATAAGTTACAAAAAGTCTCTGTCAGTTTGAACTTTCCAACAAAAAAAAAAGTCTTGGACAAATCAGACGAGACAAAACAAAGAACACATGGTGGTCATGTTGAACAAGGACAAATTAAACATTAGCCACCACCGAGTCATGTATGAAACAGTCACAAATTATTGTTGCAGCTTGACTGTCACACTGGAGGAGGAGGATGAATAAAATTGTGTCTTTGCATGTAAGGGGTTGTGGAGTTATCTCGCTAACAAGTTGTTTGTAGTCACCGGAATTATTCTGGATATAGACGGATTTAAGATTTGAGCATTATGATTTTTTCCACTAGAATCCATGATTTATAGGATTCGAATTAATTATAGGTGTGCTATAATAATCTTGATTTTCGAGAAGTCTGATACAGGTGTAGGAATTCATTAAAATGCCGCCCCCACCCCCCACCCCAGGTCAATGTTCAGTAACTAATAGAGTCAATAAGTCAAACAAAAAAATAACAAATGCATATGGAATCTGTTTCTCTCTTGTATTTTGTGGTAAAAAGAATTTTTTTACCATATTATTTTGAATTTGTCCCTCACCCAAGCACGGCTGAAGGGCCAAGCAACTAAGGCCATTGCTTTAGACCCCCAATTCTTTGGGGCCCCATTTTCTTAAATGTGTTTTCTATGATTGATTTTTCTTTCAAAAAATAAATAATATAAGGTAAGAAAATATAAAATATTTATACAAAATGATAGAATAACTATTTACTCAAGGATTGCTAATGAATGTTGGTTAATTTACCGTATGGCATTAATTATTTTTCTCTGCTTTTCATTATAAAACTTGTATTTTGTATTTTTTTTTCCTGCTCCGATTAAGCTATTTATTCTTTCAAAACTAAAGGCAAGGTATTGAATAAATCATATTGTATATTTATTGCCATCATTTCTCAAGTTTTCAAGCACGATCATAATCAAAACTAATTAAAGCGATGAAATTTTGTATATTTTTTTTCGTTTTCACTTCATAGGTGACTGTTTTATTCCCATTAGATATTGTCAATTGGAAAAGAACGATTAAAATAAATTATATTATTAATAACTTTGCATCTCAATAAATAAAAAAATAAACTAAAAAAGATTAAAAAGAAATATGTTCTTCTGCTTAAAAAAATTGACACTATTTACTTATTAGTTTGTTCCAAAAATATAGATACATTCTTATAATTCCTTGATGAGAATCATTTAAAGTCACACAAATGATATGACTTGTTTAAGACCACAAGTTTTAATAGTTTTATGGCTACAAAATATTAAGGCATATTTAAAGTCAAAGTTACAGAAATCTTCTTTTCTATGTTAAACTTTGTGCCAAGTAAAAATAGGATAAATAAATTTAAAAAGAGGGAGTATAATCTTTTTTAAAGCTTAAGGCCTCTTCAAATAGTTTTGCTTTGGGCCGCAACTTTTTTTTGAGCCGCGCCTGCCCTCACCAGATCAATTAAGTGGTGAAAAGTTCATTCTGCGAATAGAACAGGTGCACAACATCACGTTAATACGTTATCTTTTGTATACGGTAGAAATCAAGGCTACCCGATTTCACTATTTGATCGATATTGGGACGTTGAATCGAAGAGCTGAGATATTGAGTCCAGAATCGAAACCTCTTTCTAGATCGAGGTCGCTATCAATCAAAGCCAGAAGAGATAGACATTGAGTAATATCGGGATAGCTTAGTAACGGAAAGAGCGAGATATCCGTGATTGGTCGAAGGTTGTGGCATGAATCTCGGAACAGATTAAATCAGTAGCGGTTAATCAGTTGTTTATATGATTTCCTTATGTTATTAGAAGTATACCATAATTAGGATTCCTGTACTATATAAAGGAGAATTTCAGTCATTTGTAATCATCATTATTCACTGAGGAAACAATATACAATTCTTTCTTTCTTGCTTATTATTCTGCTTGCTGTTCCTCATAATTATTTTACCTTAACTGCCCTTATACCATTACCACCTCGAGAGTACCTTATTTCGAGGTCGAGGCTCAGGTTGCATACTGGTTTGATTTATTTTACAATTTAATTCAGTCATTTATTTCTTTATTTATCAATTGGTATTTGGTGAAATCGCAATCCTTAAAACCGCAATATAAGTTTAATTGTTATCCAACGAGGGTGACCTTCGAGAGTTCTTAAGTGATCGAGCCAAGAATCATTTCATAGAAAGGGATGCCAACAGGAAAAATGAGCATGAAGAGCCACATCATGTGATCCATATGATCGTCGGCGGGGTCGATATTCCACAAGGGCTCGTGTTCAAACGCACTACGGTATCAATTACTAGGGAAAAACGGACCCAAGATTATGTGCCAGAAGGCACCGTATCATTCAACGATGAGGAATCAGAAATTCCTTCTGATTCCTCATCGTTGAATGATAGCTTGGAAAATATCATCCGATCGAGGGTAGTGGAGAAGCTCGTCCTACAAGACCAAATCGTGCCCGCAGCTCGGGTCCTGAACGGTTCCAACACGGCCAGCGAAACGACTAAAGGAGAGATCATTTTACCAGTGAACGTGGTTGGAACTATTCAAGAAACCAAGTTCCATGTAATTGAGGGAGACATGAGGTACAACACCCTACTCGGGAGGCCCTGGATTCACAATTTGAGGGCAGTCCCTTCGACTCTCCACCAAATGATGAAATTCCCGACACCGGACAGGGTTAAAATAGTATATGGGGAGCAGCATGCTGCAAAGGAAATGTTTGTGGTCGATGATGTAATACCAATATCGGCACTTTCAACGTCAAAGGGATCGGAGGTCAAAGGAAAACAAGAGGCCAAATAGCAACCACAGCCACCAGCCTCGACTGAATCGGAGAAGAAGGGAATGGAAGAAGAAGACAACGATTATTGGATCCCTCGATCCTTCGTTATTCCTGAAGATTCCGACGTCGGCAAATCAACAGTCGAAGAGCTAGAACATGTTATAATTGATCGAGTACCTAACCGAACGAAAGGTATACCTGGGTACGGAGTTAACACCCGAACTCAGAAAGAAACTCATTAAGTTTCTTATTGATAACGTGGATTGTTTTGCTTGGTCCCACTTACACATGACAAGGATCCCACCAGGAAGAACAACACATTGATTGAGTTTGGACTGGAAGTTCAGGCTAGTGAAACAAAATAGAAGGCCCCAGTCCGAGGCAAAACACACATTCATCAAGGACGAGATAACTAAACTTCTCAAAATAGGATCCCTTCGGGAAGTAAAATATCCCAAAAGGTTAGGAAATGTAGTCGTAGTCCCTAAAAAAGAGAACAAACTTAGGATGTGCGTAGATTATAAAGATTTGAACAAGGCATGCCCCAAAGACTCTTTTCCTCTGCCTAACATCGATCGCATGATCGATGCCACGGCCGGCCATGAGACCCTTAGTTTTCTCGACGCCTACTCCAGGTACAATCAAATTTGATGAACCCGAAGGAAAAGGAAAAGACTTCAGTCATCACTAAGTATGGCACATATTGCTAGTAATGCCTTTTGGGCTAAAAAATGCATGTGCTACCTACCAACGCCTAGTAAATAAAATGTTCGAAGAACAAATAGATAAGTCAATAGAAGTATATATTTATGATATGCTAGTTAAGTCCTTGCGTGCAGAGGACCATTTGACACATTTGCAGGAAAAATTCAAGATACTGAGAAAATACAACATGAAGCTCAACCCCGAGAAATGTGCTTTCGAGGTCGATTCGGGCAAGTTCCTCGGCTTTATGGTGTCAAATCGGGGGATCGAGATCAACCCCGATAAAATCAAGGCTATCAAAGACATCACAGTCGTGGAAAACGTTAAAGTCGTACTAAGGCTGACGGGGCGCATAGCTGCCTTAGGTCGATTCATCTCGAGATTGTCAGATCGGAGTCATAGGTTCTTCTCACTACTAAAAAGAAGAACAATTTCGCTTGGACCCTGGAATGGCAGCAGGCGTTAGAAGAATTAAAACGATACCTCTCGAACCCACCATTGCTTCATACTCCAGAGGCAGATGAAAACCTCTACTTATACTTAGCGGTCTCAGAAATCGCGATAAGTGGTGTCCTAGTTCGAGAAGAGCAAGGTACGCAATTTCCTGATTATTATGTATGTCGAACTCTAGGAGAAGCAGAAACTCGATATCCACACTTAGAAAAATTGGCACTTACTCTAATAAGCACCTCAAGGAAGCTAAAACCGTATTTTCAATGTAACCCAATATGTGTGATAACCACTTACCCACTTCATAATGTTTTACATAAGCCCGAACTGTCGGGCCGATTGGCCAAATAGGTTGTCGAACTTAGTAGGTATGATATTTAATATCAACCCTCGAACGGCCATCAAGTCTCAAATTTTAACAGACTTCGTGGCTGACTTCACCCCAGCCCTCGTACCCGATCGAAAAGGAACTTTTGTTAAAATCGGGTACATCATCGGGGGTATGGACCCTTTTTACAGACGACACTTCGAATGTGAAAGGGTCCGGGCTAGGCATCATTTTGAAGCCGCCCACGGGAAATACTATTAGGCAATCTATCAAAACTTCTAAGTTGACTAACAATGACGCCGAGTACGAGGCCATGATTGCAGGTCTCGAACTAGCTAAAATCTTGGGAGCGGAGGTCATTGAAGCCAAATACGACTCTGTACTGGTAGTAAACCAAGTAAACATAACCTTCGAGGTTCGAGAGGATAGAATTCAAAGGTATTTGGATAAGCTGCAGGTGACGTTACATCATTTTAAAGAATGGAGTTTGCAGTGTGTACCCCAAGAACAGAACAGTGAAGCTGATGCCCTTGCAAATCTAGGATCATCATTCGAGGACGACGAAATCAGCTCAGGGACTATCGTTCAACTCTCGAAGTCAGTAATCGAAGAAGGTCACGTCGAGATAAACTCCACAAGCCTAACCTGGGATTTGAGGAATAAATATATTGAGTATTTGAAAAATGGAAAGCTCCCATCGAGCCCTAAGAAATCAAGGGATCTACGAACAAAATTTTCTCGATTCACATTTGCTGAGGATGGAACAATATACAGAAGGATGTTCGATGGACCGTTAGCAGTATGCTTGGGACCAGGGGAAACCGATTATGTCCTACGAGAAGTTCACAAGGGTACTTGTGGGAACCACTCCGGTGCCGAATCACTAGTTCACAAAATCATCAGAGCAGGGTACTATTGGTATAGTATGGATAAAGACACTAAAGAATTCGTTCGAAAATGTGACAAGGGTCAAAGGTTTGCACCAATGGTCCATCAACCCGGAGAACAACTTCATTCGATCCTATCCCTGTGGTCATTTATGAAATGGAGGATGGATATCATCCCTATGACATCGGCCCCAGGTAAAGCTAAGTTCATTTTATTTATGACTGATTATTTCTCTAAATGGGTTAAAGCACAGGCCTTCGAGAAAGTTAGGGAAAAAGAAGTTATAGACTTCATCTAGGATCACATCATATGCCGATTCGGGATACCTACCGAGATTGTATGCTACAAGGAAAGAAATTCATTGGCAGAAAGATAACAAATTTTCTCGAAGATCACAAAATAAAAAGGATCTTATCGACACCATACCATCCTATTAGAAACAGACAGGCTGAATCGACAAACAAGACCATCATTCAGAATATGAAGAAAAGGTTGAACGACTCCAAGTGAAAATGGAAAGAAATTCTACCCGAAGTCCTTTGGGCATATATAATAGCGTCAAAATCCAATATGGGGGCAACACCGTTCTCCTTAGTATACGACGCCGAAGCCTTGATACCGGTCGAAGTCGGGGAACCCAGCGCCAAATTTCAATACACAATGGAAGAATCAAATCACGAGGCTATGAATACTAGCCTCGAATTACTAGATGAAAAATGAGAAGCCTCCCTCGTTCGAATGGCCGCGCAAAAACAACGCATCAAAAGGTATTATAACCGGAGGACCAACTTTCGCCACTTCAGAATCGGGGACTTGATTCTGAGAAAAGTCACCCTCAACACTCGAGGCCCTAACGAAGGAAAACTTAGCCCAACTTGGGAGGGACCGTATCAAGTCCTCGATATCGTCGAAAAGGGATCCTACAAGCTTGGCACGATAAATGACGAGCAATTACCAAACAATTGGAACATCTCACTCATCAAACAATATTATTGTTAAGGTATGACCTTCTCCTTTTTCATTTACATTTTACCCTAACTTATTTTCAGGTGTTCGAGCGAAGGTATAAAATTTCTCTTCAAGCAGGACGATATTAGGATCTTAAAGCACGCGTTGCACTCTTTTTCCCTTCGACCGGTTTTTATCCCAAATGAATTTTTCTGGCAAGGTATTTAACGAGGCAACCATTGTTCGTGCTGACTTGACGTATCCGATGTTTCTTTACAGTCAACCTCGAATACTGGGGGGGCATCACCCTCGGATCTTATATTTTCAAGGAAAATACTTCACGTCAACAAGGTCTCAATAGGAAAATTTTGTAATGGTCCAAACGGTCGAATGAACCGTGTCCACATAGATTACTCGAGCCCTAATGGAAAAACATGTATGCATGTATGAACTATTGAAAGAATTACTTTTCCTTACCAGACATCCTCCGCCTTAATGAAAATTTCTAATTTACAAGTTCCATACTTATGATTTCTCGTGAAAACTGGCTCAAGGGCCAAGTACAACTACACCTCGAACGATCAACCCCATACTCGGGGACTGCCGTCAAAAATCAACATATTTGAGTTATCAAACTTCGAAACCATAAGACCTCAAAGAGGCAACCCTCGATTTTGTAGGCCAAGACCACCATACTCGGGGACTAACACTTTGAACAAGTTCGAAGTGCTATTGGGAAAAATCCCAAGAAGCATACCCAAAGGCTACGGCCAAACTAACGCGGCTCGGAGACGTCCGAATTTTGCCATAAAAACAAGCCTTCGAATTCTTGTGAAAATCGGTTAAAAAAGGCTACCCTCGGCAAAATAATCAAATAGCTTCGATAATATCAGCCCTCGAAAAAACTTAAGACGTATCGAATTGTTTAAATACAAATTTGTGCTAAGGCATAAAAAGCAAAGGGTTTCGATCAATATTAAACCCTCAAAAAACCCAATCGGTAAAAAATTCATGCTAAGGCATAATGAAATCCTTATAAAATCTCTAAGCCAAAAAGGGGAAAAAGCCATTCTCCTGAGGCCATATCGGCCCGATTAAAAGAGCCTAAGGGCCATTACATTTTTTGAGTTCGAGAATCTGTTCTCACTCAATTCAAACCTAAGGGTTTTACTACTTTGAGTTCGAGTAAAAACTCACTCGGCTACAGTTCGAGAGCCCATTCTCATTCAATTCGAACTTAAGGGTTCTATTACTTCGAGTTCGAGTAAAAACTCGCTCGACTACAAAAGCAGTATTAGTGTGGCTTCGGCCAAGTTGCCCAAAAATCGAAGCCTTAGTATTATTCGAAGGCATAAAGTATGTCAAAATTTTACAAGGCACAAAACAGATTTGAAGTTATCACAAGGTGAAAATTGAAACGGAGTTCAGAAAAGGAAATATTATTATATATATTTGAATAAGGGTATTTACAAAGGACCGACAAGAGTCCTACACAAAAGAAAAAGGAAAAAAATACAAGATCCCTAGTTATGCTCGGGAGTGACTCCTTCCTCGGGGGCAGCTTCCTCTTTGGGACCCTCATCATTATCGGACCCGCCCTTGCTGCCTTCATCATCATCATCATCATCGGAAGAGTCCAGTAGCCTG
Organism: Nicotiana paniculata; assembly: GCA_005239505.1. Lineage (NCBI taxonomy): Eukaryota > Viridiplantae > Streptophyta > Magnoliopsida > Solanales > Solanaceae > Nicotiana > Nicotiana paniculata. The sequence continues at coordinate 26,021 of ML300774.1, forward strand.
GCATCAGCTTCACGCACCTTTGCCTATGCTATCTCCTCAAAAAGGTCAAAACCTCGAGCGCGGATCTCCTCGAGGGTCTCTCTCTGGGATTGGTATTTGGAAAGATCGGCAGTCCACTGCGCTCGATCGACGGCCTCCCTCAACTGTGCTTGAGCAACCTCGGCATCAGCCAGATATATGGCCACTAACTTATCAGCCTTGGCCTTCATTTTTTCGGCCCAAGCTTTGGCCTCATCAAGCTCAGTCTCGAGCTCCTCGATCCTCTTGGCCTGAATCGAGCACTTCTCCCTAGCACTCCGAATTTGGACTTTGGTCGATGACAACTGAGCCAAGGTGGTATCTTTCTCGGCAGCGAAGCGGTCTATGCCTTCTTTCCACTTGTGACAGTCAGCTTTAGCTTGATCGACCTCCTTCTGGAACAGCTCGATCTTTTCAATTTTTTGTTGCAGTTGTGACATCGAAACGTTAGCTCCCACCCTTGGATCAAGCCCGTATTTTTTCAAGAGAATTATTACCTGCTCGTTCATCTCAGCTTCTTCCTTGCGAGCTTTAGCCAAGTCAGCTCGGAGGTCCCTGATCTCCTCGTCCTTCTGCCCATAGAGAAGCTTGAGAGTATTACTCTCCTCTAAAAGCCTTTGGACATCGGCCTCACATTGGCTTAAGTTGGCCCGAGACTTAGAGAAAGCCTGTATGGGAAAAGATATAAGTTAGACAGAAATAAGGAAAGGTGAAAGAAAACTATATCAAAATTAATATTTACTCGGCTTAGAAGGCATTGGGCCTCTTCGAAGAGGCTGGATGCGTCTTTGAGATCAGAGGCATCATCAACCCCGGTAAAGCAATTCTGAAAGGGATCCTCCTCACCTGGGACTCCGCCTATTTCAGGAGTCCTTATGGCTCGAGCATCCCTTATGGCTTCCTTGGAAAAGGCCAGTAGAGAGGGTGAGTGACCTGTTGTCACTGCCCCGAGCGAGTCGCTCGGGGCGCTCTGTTCAGCTCTGGGGGTCTCGGAACTAGCCCCCTCTGGTATGTTTGTTGTTGGACGAGGGATAACCTCGACCTCAGGTGATTCGGAAACTTTGCCCGAATCTTTCTTCGAAACCTCCTTATCACAAGGCATGGTCTCGACAACCGCCTCCATCTTAGAGGACTTGGCGGTTTCGACAGTCTTCCTTACTCGAGTCACCAGTGCCAAGTCACGGCCCTCGTTTTCCTCTTCTTCTTCCCTCAGCCTTTGGACTAACTCTATAGTAAGAGGGATAACATTCCTCATGCGTCTTTGAGTTGCTGCCTTTTTGGGTTTAGGGTCCTCAAGTGTCGAGACCCTCTTCCTCTTATTATCTTTCCCAGCTTCGGAGCCGGGGTCATAGCCTCTTCCTCGCTACTCGGAGGCCTCAAGACTACATCTTTGCTCAGGCCTGCACAAGAGAACACTAACTGAATAAGAACAAATTCAGTCAATGCGTCAGGAATGAAAGAAGAAAAACTTACCATGGTTCTTTGCCAATAGCGCTCGACATGGGAAGAAGTCGAAGCCAGCTTCTGGACCGAGTTCTCGAGATCAGGGACCGCTCGAGGCACCCAGGAAATTGCTGCATAATGAAAGAAGTTATTAGATGAAGCAGAAAATAAAACACAATATGAAAATCTACGAGTAAGGTGCTGCATACGCTTCGGGTTCCATTTCTCGAGAAATAGAATTTTTTCCTTACACGAACGACGGCCCATCCATCCTCGATTTTTTTCCTCGTCGATGCTTGAGAATAAAGCCTTTGTTGCTCGACATTGTAGCTTGATTAATCCTCTAAAAATACGGGAACTGTATATTCAGATAAGGTGGTCGAGAGTGAACGACAGCCCCTCAGCTTTGTTGGTGAAGAATCGAAACATGATCATAATGCGCCAAAAGGAAGGATGTATTTGGCCTAGAGTCGCCTAATATTTATGGCAGAAGTCAATGATGACTGGATCGAGGGGGCCTAACGTGAAAGGATAAGTGTAAACACTTAGAAACTCTTTCACGTGGGTAGTAATATTTTCTTCAGGGGAAAGGATCTCTACAACTTTGTCCCTNTGTTATCGAGAAAATATACCTCGATATGTGCTCACATCGGCCAGGGACCGATGGAGGATTCTCGATTTTGAAGTCAGACTTAAGAACACACGGGTCGGGAACATACTCCCCAAGGAGCGGTTCCGCCGGAGTTTTATCACCGGCCGACCGTGAATAAGAAGAGGAAGCTTTTTCCTTTTGTGGAACGGTTTTGGATGTTTTCGCCATTATATGAGTTGAAGAAAGAGGAAAGTAGTAAGTTCTGGTGGTTCGAAACTAGCGGAGATGACCTAAGGAGTAATGAAAGAGAAAATATTGAGAGAGTTAAAAGCTTAAAAGAATTGATAAAGATGAAAGAAAAGTTTGATTCAGCAAAAAGAAGCCATATTTATAGATTTACGGTGAAGTTCGACGGCACTAGTGGCCGACCGCCCACTGACGCACATTAATGGTTTGGGGAACTATACCGACGGGACGTCTCAGTCACTTTCATCGCTTACGTCACGAGGATGACATCATTGTCTATCAAGGTCATAGAAAAATTGAGGCTCAATTCGTTTCTTATCATTATATTCCAAGAAATGAGGGGACTATCTGTATACGGTAGAAAGCGGAGCTACCCGATTTCACTATTTGATCGAGACTGGGACGTTGCATCGAAGAGCTGAGACATTGAGTCCAAAATCGAAGCCTCTTTCTAGATCGAGGTCGGTATCAATCGAAGCCAATTTCAGTCATTTGTAGTCATCATTATTCACTGAGGAAACGCTATACACTTCTTTCTTGCTTGCTTAATGTTCTGCTTGCTGTTCATCAGAATTATTTTACCTTAACTGTCCTTGTACCATACCACCTTGAGAGTACCTTATTTCGAGGTCGAGGCTTGGCTTGCATACTGGTTTGATTTATTTTACAGTTTAATTCAGTCATTTATTTCTTTATCTATTAATTAGTACTGGGTGAAATCGCATATCTTTAAACCACAATATAAGTTTAATTGTTACCCAAATTTTAGGGTAAACATCTTTATTATCATAAATTCGTGTAGTGCATAAATGACGAAAAGACAAAAAGAGTTCAACTACCTCCTCTTGCATTTGTCCAACTCTTTTCACCATATAGAATCATATCGCAATTTATGATATGTGTTTTTTTTTATTTTTTCTATTAATTCTTCTCCTTCTATAATACCTCTCGAGCTGTGTCTTTACTTTCTTTCTAGTATACTTCTTTCTAGATTAACTTGGAGATCAATGAAGATCAAAGGTGCAAAAGAGCACGACAATAACCCATACACATAATATTCTTAAGGTTGAAACTTCGTACAATATTAGGCAAAGACTTACGGATCAGTTTGCTGAAGTGTCTTAACACTAAAACCAAAGGGTATAATAAATATTGGGATTTCCCTGCTTTTAATCGACGATTTTGAATTTGAATTTATTTGATATAAATTTAAATTAATCGGACAAATAAATATCGTCTCATCAAACAAAATCGAGTCATATATATGGCCGGCTTGATGAAAAAAGGAAGGATACCGTGTTGGTGTACGGAACATCAACAAGTGCGTGGAGCATCTTATTTTGCATGAAAAGCAAGAGGAGATGTAATGTACCCACGTACCATTTAGTACGATTACAGCTAATATATCTTCTTTTGGAGATGTTGACCCCAAAAAGGCAGAAAGCAGAAGGCAAATGCATGTGACATAGGTCCGTAAATCCTACCATCCCAACCAAGTCACCCAAAGGCATATATCGGGTATAATCAATAGCACGAACTGATAAAATGCTATTGAGTTAATAGTTCGATAACAGTTAATGTTATTTGACTATTGGATTATCAGTTCGGGTCTCGGTTTGTCCAATTTATTAACGGTTTAATCGATAGCCTAATAAGCTGTAACAAAATTATAATTTTACCTACTAAATATATAAAGCCACCTTATGACTTCATCCTCTCAATTCTCTCGAAAATTACTCTTCATTTTCATACCTTATTCCTTAGAGTAAGTTTTAAGCTTTTTTGAATTTCACATCTTAATTCCTCAGTTAAAATTTTTAGTTTTGTACTTTAAAGAATTAATTGTTCAAATTTTAATTTTTCTATTTGTTTCTTTTGTTTCACTTAGCATTTTATTATTTTCCTGTGAATTATGTCCGCCTGCAGTGAGACAGTTAGTAAGATTAGCTTGTAGAATGTATTATTCCTTAATCCTACTGACTTATACTTTGAAATTTGAGATCATTCATTGAGATTTTCAAATGCAAAGAAAGTTTCTTTACTAAAAATGAAATTTAATCCCTCTTTTTTAAGAAAAAAATTCAGTTTCATTCTATGAATAGTATGATCACGATTTCTATTTAAAACCATGAAATTTTTAAATCTCTTTTATTGTTACCGATAACCGAACTGATATGGATCGATAATCGACTAACCGATACCCGATAATCGATGTCTTATCGATTCGATTATCGGTTTAGCATATTTATAAACCGATAATCGATATGCCAAACTGATAACATTCACAACCGCACCAAACCGACCGATGTCCACCCTTGCCAACTTTGATCCATGGCACAGCCAAATCGTCCCCTTTAATACCTCACCCATAACTCGGAGTAATAAACATTATTTAATTGACATGTCGATTATATTACTGATAATAGAAAAAAGTAAGTTAGTTTAAACGTCACATTTTAATTCAAAATTTGAATACCTTATTCCTGAAAATTGTAAAAATCAATAGAGATTGTGTCAAATAGTTGGAGCCTTTAAAATGAATAGAGCGCCGTATAAATGGACAAAGAGATAATACACATTACACACATGCATGCTTGTATAATTGGAGGGCAGACAATAGCTAATGCTATATCCACCACAGGGATCAAGCATCTTTCTCCACACAACCTTATGTCTTGGTTTCTGTTCTTTCCTTTCCTGCAGGGGCGCTTAAACATGACTTTCTTTCTTTTTTTCTCTTTTCTTTCCCGTTGGGGATGGTAGTATATGCTGAGTAACAATTGGTACAACTTGTTATATATCTATATTGCTGTAAAATAAATAAAATAGTAAATTTTTTGAAAATACAGAAATAGAAAAGTTAGTAGAACTAGAACGTTAATTCTCTTCTGAAAAATAGTATAAGAATAAACCAAACCTACTGAATATACAGTGTGTCCTTAAGAAAATTATTCCCCTCAAGTATTCGAGATTTTGAAATATATCCTCCCAGGATAGAACGATTTAACTCACCAGCGTATCGGTACCAAAAATTCTGGTGATCGGCGAACGACTTAATGGTCGTAAAACACACTGGAATATTTTGTGCAGAAAAAGAAGAAGATCAGAATATTTAATAAGTAAAATTCTGGGATTCAAGGCATATTTATAGCCAATTTCGTACTGTTTCTGAAAAGGTTTTGCAACCTTTCTGAACAGCCATAGTTGTTGAAACAGGTGTGAATATTGCGGGAAAATTAAAAACAGATTTAAAATAATCCGAGAAAGAAATATATACCGGACCGGGCCTTTGTCCAAAAAGATTAATCAATCAATCTTTGACCAAATCTGAAGCCGAAGCAGAAGCCGAGCCGAGCGAGCGACGACGGCGCGAGGCTTGCCTTCTTCTCAACTCTTTAAGAGCT